>SZWC01002003.1:106766-117357 GCA_023375785.1 Penium margaritaceum | reverse complement strand
ACACACACACACACACACACACACACACACACACGCACACACAAGCACACACACGCACACACTCACACACTCACACACACACACACACACACACACACACACACACACACACACACACACACACACATCTGGCTAACGTTCCTACTCTAGCTTGTCGTGAGAAGGGGCACGGGTTCTGATCAGCGGTCTGGGTCAACTGAGGGGCAGCAATCTCTCAGTCCGGCTGATGGCCACTAGGCCCGTAGTCTTGCTTGCAGAAGAAATACTCGCAGCGATCTGGATCAAGGGAAAGCGTCAAAATGGGAACAAAACGCAGCGTGTGCCAGTTGATGAGCCTGTCGATGGACAAAGGCAGCAAGAGACTCCTCCGTCTCAGTGATCAGAAGTTAGGAGTCAGCTCTCACCTCGCAGCAGCGCATTTTCTCTCAATCTCCTTCTCATATCCTCGATCTGCGTCATTTTCCGTGCGCCCCTCCTATTTGGTGTGCCCCAGCGCGGCTCACACATCAAAACACCTTTAGGGATAAGGCCTCTTGAGTGCCGCTCCTCCTCCCCTGGTTTGGTGCGACTCTATTGTCATCAAGTAAGCCTTGGACCACTTCCCTCCCTTCCTCGCGGGTCCAGTCGAGCGACATTATCCCTTGTAATGCTTCTCTCTGCGCCTCATTGCTTCCCGGAATCGAACAGTACCTCTCGTGTATTCTCGCCTCTGTCGACTCTTGACAGATTATCGCTCAAGTCCTTCCCAAGACCTTGATACCGAACCTCCTCCTCTCCCTTCTTCCGGTGGATAGAAGAAACATAGTTATCACTCTCTGTGACCGCCAAGTGGTCCAGTGGCAACTTCTACCACCAAGGCACGGGCTTTGCCCTACCTCCACGTTGTTCACGCATCACATCGCTTATGCTCTATGGCTCTTCAAACTCACAGACCCGTGCCTCAGCGCAGTGGTCTTTCGGCCCGCGCCTCGGTACTGGCCCCACTCATTCATACTGAGCTTGCTTTTCCTATGTCAATGCACCTGACGGTCTCTCAGCACTCGTGCAAGTGCACCGCATCCACACATGCATCTGTTATCTCCTGACTCACTGTGCTCATCCATTGGGTGCTGCGGAAACTCTTACAGGTCCAGCCTGCGCCTCGAGTGCTGTGGCTTGCCTCGCGAGTCGCTCGCACCTCGGATTGCACCCACTCAGCAGCTACTACCTCAAGCAATGTTCCGACAGGTGCGTCCGCACCTTTGGCTCTTGGTAGGCACGATATAGCTGATGCCAGCACTTGAAGCAGTGGATGATGGTGGTGGCACCGATGAGATGACCGCAATTCCCACAGGGCTCCCCTTCATCCGACGGCACGTCAGACCTCCATTCTTTGACTTTCTCCCGTGAGCGGATCTTCTCTACCTCGTTTTGAATCTCTCCTTCACTATCCACCTTCGTATCCCATCTCAACATCCCTACGTAGACTCTGCACATTCTGTATTCATGCATGACCTTTAGCTCCTCATCAGAGTAGTCAGGGTGCATCCCTTCCCCACAACCCTCGCACAGCACTTCTTCCCCCTTTATGATATCCTTGAGGCACATTGCACATGGCCCAAGGATCTCCTCTTCTTCCTCCTCATCCTCATCCCGGTCTTTTGTCTTCATTCTCAGCTCAGGCTCTTCACCCTGGTGTTCTTCTTCTCCTTGCTCTTCTTTGCCTTTCATCGCCTCCTGCCAACCTTGTTTCTACTACCCTTTTTGGTGCAAGCTCACTGGCCAAAGGTGTCTATCGTCAGGTGAGAATGGTTCCTACCATGGAGATGAAGCTGTTGGAATGATGCTCCTCACCATGGCACGAGTGACTCCAAAAAGGAACACCAAAAAGACAAGCCTTAGTGGCTTAGTGGTTAATGGTGTCCACCTCTAGAGGCAGGGGCCCGGGTTCAAGTCCCACAAGATGAAATTATGCCCTGCCTCAAGGGAGGTGGAAAATAGATGCCAGGAAGCTAGCTCAACCTCTATAGTTCCTCTCTAAGTTTCTAGAAGGCCAGGTGAGGGTCCAGGAAGGTGGCACACCTTCTAGAAGGGGTGACTTGTCCTACAAGGCATCTAGAGGTGTCTTGGTCTTCTGGACACTTTCCCTCCTACTAGAAGCAAGCTGAGGAATCTAGGAAGGGGCAGAAGCTTCTAGAGGAGGGAAGGGATGCCTTCCTAGGTGGGAAAAGGACAGCCTACCAAGGAGCACTCTAGAAGCCATAGAATCTGCTAGGAAGCTCCAAATCTGGCATGCTTTCGTGTTCTGGAAAGCTTAGATCAGTGGCTATAAAATGCCACTGCTTGTGAGCCTTGTTAAAGTGTTAATTCCCATCCAATTGAGGACAAAACTATTGCCTCACTCTCTGACCAGATTTTGCAATCATTGGAACCAGTTGCCTCCATAGTTTCAGTCTCTCCAAAAACAGTTGGTGGTGTGAAACAGCCACTGCTAGGGACCCTCCAGGGTGCACTCTCACCCTCAGGCCAACAGAAGCATTCAGAAGACTGAGGTTTTCTATGTGCACCGGCAGGCTTGTCTCCATCTGAGCAGCCATTACAGCCTGTTCTCCTTCTGCTCCTACCTTGGGTGCAACCTCCCTTGATGCTTTCACCAGCCTTTGTTGCGACACAGTCGCCGCTGGTAGGCGTGGAACCTTTCCTACCTGACCGGGCAAAATTTCTGCAAGCAACAACATCCCCAAGCTCCGCCCTCCCAACGTTCCTGCAGGCGGTACAGGTCCAATGGATGCTGCACCATGTGTACCCACTGCTGGGGACTCTACTCCCTGCTTTACACTATTGCTACTTCTTCTGAGGGCTCCACTGCTACTACCTCTGGTGGCACCGGTGCTCCAACTCCTGCTCTATTGCTGCTGCTGGTGGCGCCGGTGCTTTCTACACTACGGCTTGTGCAACAACAGTGAGAGGCAATGCCTCCTGCTACCACTTTCCGGGTGCTCCTCCTGGTGGCGTTGGTGCCTTGGGCATCGCGTCGAGTACAGCTGCTGCAAGAGACAGCACCTCTTATTCTTGTTGTTATGCTGCTGTAGCTGCTACTGGTACCAGCGTCTTCAGCACTGCACTGGGTGTAGCTACTACAAGGGGCAACACCTCATGCCTGATGTCCTACTGCTACTGCTGGTGGTGCTGGTGCCCTTAATGCCACGCTAGGTGCAGATGCTCCGAGGGATACCATCTCTTGTTTGTGCTGCTAGAGGTAGCACTGGCGCGTTGCGCGTTGCGCCTGGTATACCTGCCCTGAGAGGTAGCGCCTCATGTCCCTACTATCTTGCAACTACTACTAGTGGCATTTGTGCCTCGTGCGTCGTGCTACATTTAGCTATCGCAAGACGCAACGCCTCCTCTCCTTGCTTTTTTGCTACTGCTGCTGGTACGATGGCACCTCTGGCACCGCACTGGGTGTAGCTGCTACAAAAGGCATTACCTCTTGTTCCTGTTGTCGTGCTGCTGCTTTTTGTGGCAGTGGCATCTTGGGGGTTACGCCGGGTGCAGCTGGTGCAAGGTATAGTACCTCTTGTTCCCACTATCCTACTGCTGCTTCTCGTAGAATTCGCATCGCGCGCCACTCTGGGTACAACTCTCACGAGAGGCAGCGCCTCTCGTCCCTGTTGTCTTGCTGCTGTTGTTCGTGCCGTTGGCACCTTTGGCACCATGTCAGATGTAGCTACTGCAGAAGGTAACACCTCCTGTTCCTACTCTCCTATTGGTGTTGTTAGTGGTGCCGACGCCTTGGACGTTACGCCGGGTACAACTACTTTGAGAGGAATCACCTCCTGTTCCTACTATCCTGCTACTGGTACTGGTGGGATCAGTTGTCAAAAGAATGTAGGCACGAGAACACCAGTGGCAAAATCAGGCAAAAGCATCAGAACACACACAAGTGCGTCAGCAAAGTGACTGAAGAGAGAGTGGTTCTGAGGAGTTAGTTGCAGGGCTTGAGAAGGATCTCAAGGAGACGAGGTAAACAAGCTGCAGAGAGAGATTGAGAGCGAGGTGAGTGATGACTGGCTGGGAGAGAGTTGAGCAATGGAGCAAGAGTGACGGAGCACAGAGCTGAGGGTTGTGAAAGGCTGGCAAAGGTAGAGTGTGCGAGGTGCAAGCACAGCAAAGACACGGTGGCAAAGCCGCAGAACGAAAGGGGAACAGGATGGGCAAAACTGTTCTGGTTGAGGTCGAAGGGAATGAACGTCCTCCAGATATACGAGAGAACAGAGTAACAAAAGAGGAGCAATGGCTTCTTTGTTAGTCGGACGCGGACGATTCTTCGTCATTTTGGTTAGTAACGGTCCACTGGAGACTGTTGGACCAATTGTTTGTTCTCTCTTTCGAGAGATGATCTGGACCTGTTCTTGATTTATCCGGGGACGTCTTGTAACAAGAAACAAAGTCAGAGGGCACATATTTCCGACATCAGTGCCTAAGGCGCCACATCAGGTTCAACTTCTTTGAGAGGCAACACCTCTTGCTCCTGCTCTCTTGCGGCTACTACTGGTGGCACTGGTACAGCGAGTGCAATCGTACTGAGAAATAGCATCCTTGGCCGTATAGTCCTGCTACTGCTTCTGGTGGTGCCAGTGCCTTGTGCACCACGCCAGGTGCAGTTGCTACAAGGAGCAGCACCTCCTATTCTTGTTGTCTAACTGCTATTGCAGGTTGCACCGGCGCATTGGATGCCACGCTGGGTGCTGTTGCTACAAGGTGTCACACCTCATGCTGTTGCTATCCTACAGTTGCTGTTGGTGACGCTGGCACGTCATGCGCTGTGCCAAACGGAGCTACAGCGACAGGTAGCACCTCCCTTGTGGGTTGTTGTATCCTATGGAGCCACTATCTGGGTGAGATTTCTGCCAGCAATATTAGGCCCGTGGCTTGTTTTGTGCCCGTTGTTGGTAGTGCAAGCGCCACATGCACTACACCGGGTGTAGCCACTGCAGGAGGCATCTCCTCTTGTTCTCGCCGCTTTGCTACCGGCCTTGGTGGTGTAGGCGTTTCCTATGCCGTACCATGTGCAGATACTATGAGAGGTAACACCTCCTGCTCCTCCTGATTTGCTGCTGCTACTGGTTGTGTTGGTCTTATGTACGCCGCGCCAGGTGCAGCTGCTACTAGAGGCAGCACCTCCTACTCCTGCTGCTCCGCTACTATTGCTGGCAGTACAGGCGCCTCTTGTGCCGCATCGGTAGCAGCTACTACTAGAGGCAGTACCTCCTGCTCCTGCTACTCCACTGCTGCTACTATTAGTGCAGGTGCCTACTGTGCTGCATCTGTTGTAGCTACCAAGAGAGGAAGCACCTCGTGCTCTTGCTGCCCCGTTGCTGCTGCTTGTAGTGTATGCGCTCTCTACACCGCACCCGGTACAGTTGCCACAGTAAGTAGCTCCTTTTGCTCCTGCTATTGTACTGTTGTTGCTGGCGGTTGAGGCGCCTCCTGCACAGCCCCAATTGCAGCTGGTATGGGAGACAACACGTATGTACCTTTGGCATCAATCGATGTCATCGGGCAGGGAGTTTGTCCTTGCCAATCCTGCGGCGATTTCTAGTTGTAATCTCTGATGTCGCGTGAGCTTTTCCTGCTGACTCTACTGGTAGGACTTGTGCTGGAGGCTCCTAGCATGGTACGGACGTTTCTTTTTGTTGTTGTAGTGCTACTGTGGCTGCCCCTGCATTTTTTTCATTCCCCCTTTCTTCATCCTGTTTCAAGGCAGCCACCCCAATACTCGATGACGCAAACCGGGTCCCCTGGACCAAGGATTCCTGGAGACCAGTAGTCGTGACGTGATCGGACACCAAATGGAGAGGTGATCGTAGTGCATCATGGGATCTAGACAGCATCGGTGGGCAAGGGAACTACGAGTAAAGGGAGGGAGGTGGCGCAGCCGGTGCATTGGCTGAGATTTCCATAACTTCATCCTTGACAGATACTTGGGGTCGGTATCGGCCTGTAGCCGTCTCTTGCCATCAAACTGGCGGCTTCTCCTATCGTTTGTGCCAAGTTAAGATGCTTAAGGAATGTTTTCCATCAAGCCACATATAAACACCATCCAACGCCCACACCTGATAGCACCTGTCCAGCAATGGGACCTCGTTTGCGTGCTTCTTACCAATTTCCTCGTGTGTGGGATGTACCCCATCTCCGACCTGAAATGTCTCCCACATGAGGCTGACATTGGCGCGATGCACACTATATTGTACTGCTGCCTCCCAACAGACACGAGCCTCTTGCAGGCAATTTTGGGCCCAGTCACCCCATTCTTTCATGAATTCCACCTCATCATCGACCGTGGTCCCTTAGTCTCCCATGCACATAACTGGTGCAGCAGATGCAGCACCAGATTCCGCAGAGCACAAGTGTGAGCCTTGCATTGTGGACAAGGCAAAGCGCAAGCCATTTGAAGACGGACAGCGCTGGTCCAAGAACCTGGTCGAGGTCATGCAGAGCGATGTGTGCGGGCCGATCAAGACGCCGTCCATTGGGGGCACGCGGTACTTTGTCACCTCCATCAAGGATTGCAGCAGAAAACTCTACTTCTACTTCATGAAGTGGAAGAGCGAGGTACTGGACCGGCGTCAGAAGTATGTCACAATGGTGAAGAGGCAAACCGGCCGCAAGCTTAGATCGGTACGCAGTGATAGTGACGGCAAGTATGTGGGTTGCAGAGGGTGGTTGGAGGAGCAGGATATTGAGTGGCAGACGACCACTCCGCACACGCCTCAGTCTAATCGTGTGGCGGGGTGTGCGAATCAGACACTACACCAATGTCGATGACCTCTACACCATAGAAAATGGCGTAGCCGATGCTCCTAGATGCTTAACTGCCACGGAGCCTGTGGGCTGAAGCTATGAGCACAGCATGCTACATCACGAACCTTACCCCAACGGTAGTCCTGAAGGGGAAGGGCGGCTAGAAGACGCCGCAAGAGGCGTGGAGCAAGCGCAAACCAAGCGTGGCGTACCTGAAGGTGTTCGGGAGCAAGGTGAACACATTGGTGCAGGCCACGCGAAGAAAAGACTCCAAAATGGATCCACGTGCAAAGGCATACTCGCTTTTTGGGTACAAGAGTGCGCTCAAGGCGTATCGCCTCTTTGACCCAAAAGCGCAGGATGTCATCACCAGCCACGCACCAGAGCTACTGCAGAAGCAGCAACACCATCATTGCAGCCAATTCTCCAAAGCAGGGGGAGTGGTTCCAACTCACTGAACAAGAGGAGGAGCCGGCGGAGGATGATGTTAGGTCTTTGGAGAACGACAGTGATTGAGCACAGCAGGGCATAGCAGCATGTGCAGGTGCCGCATGAGCACAAGATGGAGCACCCGACGTGGGAGAGCCCGTGTCCAAGGACAACGGTGTAGTAGGACAGCACCAAGACCAGCAACCTGCGTTGCCAAGGTCGCCGTGTTGCAGTCGAAGGCAGCAGAATGCAGCGACGCGGTATGACCCAAGCATGAGTCCTGGGTTGGCATGGCACGGTACATGCTGGCAGCCACAATAGAGCTGACAACTATGTAAGAGGCGCTTGCACGGCCTGACGGGCAGCAATGGGGTAAAGCAAGACAATTTGCAACTTACGGCCCTTGCTAAGAATGGCAGCTGGGAGCTGGTGGATTAGACGGAGGGGGCAAAGGTGATCAGGTCTAGGTGGGTGTTCAAGGTGAAACTCACCAAGGACAGCAATGTGGAGAAATACAAGGCGCAAGTGGTGGCAAAGGAGTACGCACAGCGGAAAGGCAAACATTGCGACAAGATGTTTGCATCTGTTGCCAAGTTGACAAGCATCCAGATGGTCTTTGCTATGGTAGCCGCAGGGGACATGGAGATCCACAAAATGGATGTCAAAACGGCAATCATGAACAAAATTATCATCAAGGAGATCTTCCTTGAGGTGCCGGGGGGGATGGATGCGCCGGAGGGTGTATTACAATGTGCAGCTTGCACATCGTAATCACAAGATGTGCAAGCTTGCACAAGATGTGCAAGCTGCAAAAGACCTTGTACAGGCTTAAACAGGTGCCTACGTGCTGGTACCAGCAGATGGATGGCTACATGGCGAAGCTCACCTTCAAGCGCTATGAGGCAGACCACACCGTGTACGTGCGGCATGGCAAGGGACTCCATTAGATTGTCGCACTTTACATGGATGATCTGCTCCTATGCTCATTGGATCTGGCAGCTTTACAGCAGCTGAAGGAGCAGCTGAGCAACAGATTTAAGATGACGGACATGGGGGAGCTGAAGTATTACCTCGTAGTGCGTATCACGCGGAACTGGAGGGCGCACACTTTTGAGCTGGGGCAGGCCAAGTACGTGGCCGAGGTCTTGAAGCGGTACGACATGGAGGACTGCAAACCAGTGGGCACTCTCGCCTCCACAAGCTGTGAGCTGAGTGCGGCAATGGCGCCGCACACTAAAGAGAAGAAGGAGGACATGGCGGAGGTGCCCTACCAATGTGTGGTGGGCAGCCTGATGTATGCCATGGTGACGACTCGGCCAGACTTTGCCTACGCGAGGGGTCAGGTGAGTAGGTACGTGGCCAACCCTGGGCCGCTACACTGGATGGCCGTGAAGCGTATCCTCCAATACTTGCAGGCAGCGCGGCACGCGCCCTTGAAGTGCGACAGAAAGGGGAGATCAGATCCCTTGCGGCTGGTCTGCTACATACACGCGGACTACGCTGGCAATGTGGACAAGAGGAGATCCACTCTGGCTATGTGTACTTCCTCGTAGGTGCAACGGTCTTGTGGTGTAGCGGGAAGTAGGACTGCCTCGCCACCTCCATAGTGGAAGCGAGTGCATCGCTCGGGCCGAGGCAGTCAAGGAAGCGGTGTGGCTCCGCAAATTGTTGGGAGAGCTGGGTGTACCACAGCAGGAGCCTACGGTGGTTAATGAGGGCAACACCGGCTCCATCTCACTGACTAACAACACGATGCAGCACAGGAGGACGGAGCACATTAACGTGCGCAACCACTACGCGCGTGACATGGAGAAGAGACAATTTGTGGTGCTGCATTAAAGCACAAAGCACATGCTTGTGGATTGCTTGACCAAATTGCATCCCAAGGGTCGTCACATCATCAGCCTTTCAGGGCTTAGGTTGACAAGCTAAAAAGGACTTTAAAGCTTAGGAGCGGACAAGAAGGAGTGAGCATGAGGCATCTCACATGGAAGGTGCATGGGGGAGATTGTTGAAAAGTGCCCATACGATGGATGCCATTTTCCATTTTCCTAGTTTGGCCACTGAAAAGTGATTGCATTTCTGATCTGATTGGACTCCCTAGATTCTGCCATGCGGTTCTGAGCTTTCAGTTGCTCAGTTTGGCTAAGAATTCAGAAAGTTAGCCCCATCCAAATTTCGGGGTGGTAGGTGGGTGGAATCTGGGTGTCCGTCATTGGTGCCAGTATAATTCCACCACTAGTGGTCTGAGTTCGAATTCAATGAGCTCCAAAGGCACATGGACCATAACAGAAGGGACGTGCAAGGTCTCCTGGACTAGGGCAAGCCTCCCCTCATGTTGGAGGGCCAGAAAGGGCGCTTCGACAGGCCACCATCAAAGTGCCTCCCGTCACTCCATGTCCCGTACGTGGACATGGTGGGAGGCTCCAACATGGTTACTCCAACGGCCATAGCAGGGGCTCTGCTGCTCCGTTTTGGGCATGCTTGGATGCGTTGGAAAGCTCAGATCACAAGATACAAGAATCTGATTTAATCCTGCCAGACCAACCAATAGTAGTTTTCAGCCCTTCTCAGTTTCCGCATCCAGCAATCTGTCAGAATTCTGCTCCCTTGGTGTTGTGGCGACCCAAAGCACACACCTTCCTTGGAAGTCTCTTGGCACTAAGCAGCCATAGACAGTGGTGGTGGATCACAGCATGCCGGGACAACATTCCTGAAAGCTTTTACCCCCTAGCGCTTTGGACGTGCCCCCTGCACTTTCTAGTTATGCGTCCATAACAATTCTTTTGATTCTAGTGATATGGTTAAACAAGGTTTGAATCCTGTCTGCAAACGTGCAGTCGTAACCTGAAGATGACTTCTGATTTTTGCTTTCCCCCACTCACACCTTGCACTACTCTAGAGAAATCCGGTGCCCATATTTGGATCCCTCGGTCGAGGGTGATATGTTATCTTGGTTGCAATACCAAGAACGGTTGGCGGCCTCCCATGTCGGGACCCGTTTTCTAGACCGTTGCTATCCAGCGCATTCACAAAGGGTTATGGGCCCACACTTCTGGTTCTAAGGCACGCTTCCAAGACCGACTAGAGCGTGGTCTTGCAGGGCGCACAGGTACAACAGGGACACGACCATCGGACGGCTCCATCTGCTACATTGGCTCCATCGGCTTCTTCAGGTAGGGTGCGCGCACGTGGCGGACTAGGGGACAAGGAATCGCTCTGTACATGTTGGACAAGACCCTCGAGCCCCAACGGGATTAAGCTCTACCCCTTTTTAGAAGGTGGTACGACCCCGAGTCCGTTCTCTCACGACGGCACCATCGCCTTAGGCGATCATCGGCGGGAGGGGTATGCAACAGAATCAACTGCGCCTTTGACA
>SZWC01002003.1:89502-106661 GCA_023375785.1 Penium margaritaceum | reverse complement strand
ATCGGACGGCTCCATCTGCTACATTGGCTCCATCGGCTTCTTCAGGTAGGGTGCGCGCACGTGGCGGACTAGGGGACAAGGAATCGCTCTGTACATGTTGGACAAGACCCTCGAGCCCCAACGGGATTAAGCTCTACCCCTTTTTAGAAGGTGGTACGACCCCGAGTCCGTTCTCTCACGACGGCACCATCGCCTTAGGCGATCATCGGCGGGAGGGGTATGCAACAGAATCAACTGCGCCTTTGACAACGGTCGCAGTCAGCAGCCTCATCAGCCTCATCGGCCTCAACGAAGCAGAGTAGTAGCGAAGCATAGAAGACGAGCAACCGCAAGAAATGGCGCATCCGACTCTAGCTCGCCTTGAGGCGGGTATGTCCAAATTCACGGGGACAGGTTTTCCCTTGTGGAAATGGCAGTTTGAGATTGTCATGAACGTGCGTGGCTACCTTGAAATCCTAAAAGGGACCGAGATAGCACCAGCCGATGCGAACATGTTGACACATGCGGCTGACCTTGCAGCATGGACGATGAAGAACAACATGGCTCTCGCCATTCTTGTGACGTCCATCAACGAGACTAAATACTCCCACATCACAGGATGCACGTTGGCTGCCGAGGCCTACGCAAAACTCGCACGCGTGCATCAATCGAATGCCCTAGCAAACCGACTCTTCATCTTCCAACGGTTGATGTCGATGACGGTGAGCGAAGGAGAATCGATACCCGCATTTTTGCAGTCGTTCGACAACGTGCTGCAAGAGGTCCAGCAAATGGAATGGAATCTCAACTCCAACATGCGTGCCATGATCCTTCTAATGGCACTGCCACAAAGCTGGGGGTCCTTGATCACCGTATTTGGCGGTTGGAAGGAAGCAGATCTGACGTACGAGGCTGTCGCAGAACACGTCCGCAACGAGTCCATGCGACGCAGTGGCGCCGAGGCAAACATCTCAGCCTATGCCTCTCGCTTCGGTGGACAAAGTGCAAGCTCTCGCTCCAGTCAAGGCAACAGCGGAAGCGGTGGCGGTGGAGGGAAAGGTAATGGTGGCGGGAAGAGTTCCAAGAAGCCTGGCAACTGTCACAACTGTGGCAAGGCTGGGCACTGGGCTAGGGACTGTCGTAGTCCCAAGAGAGAAGGCGGGAACAAAGGTGGAAAGGAGAAGAAGGAGCTCACCAACATGATGGCTAGGGGGCTGCCCATGAAGGGCGCAGCGATCCTTAGGCCCGGGGTATTTGCCCTTGACTCGGGCACCAACCACCACTCATCAAAGGAGAAGAGTGGATTTGTCTCCATGGCCGAATCTGTCATGCGCATCAAGTGTGCAAACGGTGGCATCGTCCAAGCCATGGGCGAAGGGGACAAAGTGATCACGTTCAATGTGAATGGTGCGAAGGAGGCAGTCAACCTTCAAAAGGTGGTGTACATGCCCTCCTTTGCAGCCAACTTACTGTCCGTCTCACAAATCACCGACAACAACATGACAGTGGTGTTCACCAACAAGAAAGCGGTGGCCCTAAAAAACGAGGACATCCAGATTTTGTACACCAAAGACGACCTCATGCTTCAAGTTCCAAGAGTCGACGGCCTCTACATGCTTCAAACTAAAGTCAACAAGGCGTCGGATGAGGGACTCGCATGTGCCACCAAGACAGAGGCACCGGAGCCGAAGGATGCACCACCGGCGACCGCTGCGGCCGCCATATCAACCAAGGACACTGATGCTGAGCTCTGGCACCGGCGATTTGGCCACGTGGCCAACAGCACGCTGCAAAAGATGCAAGAGCAAGAGGTAGTCCGCGGAATGGAAGGGTGCACCATGAAGCATGGAAAAGGGTGTACATTGTGTGAACCATGCCTCCAAGCGAAGGCAAAGAAGAAGTCGTTTGGGAGAGGAGGTCAACGAGCGGAGCACGTCTTGGAACTGATACACAGTGACGTGTGTGGACCCTTCTGCACACCGTCTAACGGAGGAAGCAAGTACTTCCTGACCTTCATTGAAGACCACAGCCGCAAGTTGTGGATCTACTTCCTCAAAAAAATGGGAGAGGGCAAGGAGAAGCTCCTCGAGTTCGTCGCCATGGTGGATCGGCAAACGTCCAAGAAGGTGAAGGCGCTCCGAAGTGACAACGGGGGTGAGTACGACACATGCAAGCCTTGGCTCAAGCATCATGGCATCCGCCACGAGCAAACCACCCCTTACAACCCCCAAAGCAACGGCGTTGCCGAGAGGATGAACCAGACCCTACTCGGCATGGTGCGAAGCATGCTCTTCGACGCCAAGCTCCCACCTCGGTTTTGGGCTGAAGCAACAACAACGGCTTGCTACCTCTTGAACCTCACACCAGCGACCGCCTTGCGGAAGCGTGGAAAGGAGGAGGACAAGCAGCTGAAGACTCCACAGGAAGCATGGTCGGGAAAGAAACCCAACGCATTTCATGAGAAGGTATTCGGGTCAACTGCATGGGTGAAGATCCAGTCGGGAGAAGGTGGAGACAAGCTCGATGCACGCTCCAAGAAGTGTATCATGGTTTGGTACGACACGTCACACAAAGCCTATCGGCTTTGGGACCAGGCAGCAGGCAAGCTTGTGAGGAGCCGCGACGTCGTGTTCGACGAACGCACCCTTGAAAAGGGAGAGCTGCTGGACCCGACCCTCACTCCCAAAGCGGGAGAGTGGATAGTGTTGCTTGAGCCCGGAGACCAAGCGCCCGACAGCTGGCTCACCTTGCCAGCAAGTGGTGGGAAGGGGAGAGTGGCTGCGGAGGATGATGCAGCATCTGACATGGATGCAGATACCGAGGCGTCCAAGGCTTCCGAGTCTGACTTGGACTCTGATGACTCTTCTGACGACAACGACGACGACAAACCACCACCTGTGGAAGCACCAGCACCAAAGCAAAAAGCGACATCACTACCCTGGCGCAGTTTGCGACCAAAGAGAGCACCTTTGCGGTATGAGGATGATTGGACCGGCCTTAGCTGGTCGTGCATGGCTCAAGGAGAGCCATCCACAGTGGCGGAGGCCATGAATGGCCCAGATGCGGCCAAGTGGAAGGAGGCAGAGGATAGCGAGCTCGCATCCATTGCCGAGAATGGCACGTGGGTGCTGGTGGATAGACCCGACAAGGCCCACGTGGTGGGATCCAAGTGGGTCCTCCGAGTGAAGAAGAAGCAAGACAGCAACATCAACAAGTTCAAGGCAAGGGTAGTGGCTAAGGGGTTCTCTCAACGCCCGGGCTCCGAGTATGATGAGACGTTCGCGCCCGTCGTGACCTTTGCCTCCATCCGCTCTCTCCTTGGCATTGCTACCGCAAAGAACTTGGAGATACACCAGATGGACGTCAGGACNGATGGGCTGAAGTCTGACCTCAGCAAAAGGTTCAAGATGAAGGACATGGGTCCTCTTGAGTACTACCTCGGGATTGCCATCCACCGCAACCGAGTAGCAGGCACCATCAAACTCAACCAAACCAAATACATTGGTGAGGTGCTGAAGTGCTACCACATGGAAGACTACAAACCTGTCAGCACCCCAATGACGACCGACACAAAGCTGAAGGCCTCCATGTTGCCAAGCAACAAAGCAGAACAAAGGGAGATGCAAGACATCCCCTACCAGTCCGCCGTGGGTAGCATCATGTACGCCATGGTTGGGACTCCTCCAGACATCTGCTATGCTGTGGGACAAGTGAGCAGATTCATGGCCAACCCTGGGCCACAACATTGGCAGGCAATCAAGCGCATCTTGCGCTACCTGTAGAAGACACGTCACATGGGCCTCGTCCTTGGAGGCCAAGAAGGAACAGACCCCTTTCGTCTGAAGTGCTACACCGACGCTGACTGGGGAGGAAATCTTGACGGTAGGAAATCCACCTCTGGATATGTGTGCATCTTGAATGGCGTTGCCTTCTCATGGGCCAGCAAGAAGCAGGATTGTGTTTCCGTGTCCACTGCTGAGGCAGAGTACGTTGCTTTGTCTGAGGTGTGCAAGGAGACTCAATGGCTCCGCAGCCTGCTTGGCGAAATGACAGTGCCACAGAAGGATGCCACAATCGTACACGTGGACAACATGAGCGCCATCTCGATGGCTGAAGATGAGATCATCTCCCGCCGAACGAAGCACATCGACATACGTTACCACTACTCACGTGACCTGGTCATGAAGAACGTGGTAGACTTACAGCAGTGCGAAACAAAGAGCATGCTTGCTGACTGCATGACCAAGCCGCTGGACAGCGACTTGCATTATGCAGGCATTCGTGGATTCGGCATGAGGAGTGCAGCAGAGGAAGGGTGAGCTCCAAGGCATTGATGGAGCCGAGCAAGGGACAGATGGACAGAGGTGCAAGGGAGAGATTTGTTGAAACAGTATGCACCATGTCCACTGCCTAGCTGGCTAGCTGCACATGCAGACAAGGCATGCACTGCTCTATGGAGTATGTCCCCTTGGTCTGTTCTGAGATGGGCCAGGAATGCACTGCCCATAATGGGTATGTCCCCTGTGCCTCATCATAGGAACCATACCTTTTTGGCTTGGTTGATTAGGCACCGGAGTCTCAAACCAGTGGTCACGGGTTCAAACCCCGCGACGGCCACAGTTTTCCTTGTGGCCAAAACTGGGACAGGAAGCTTCTAGGAAGCTTACTAGAGCCTGCAATGAGGATGACACTTGGCGGTCTAAGGACGCGCCAAGTAGGAATGTAGGTTGAGGTTGGCTCCAGTGGAGCCACTACAAGCAGAAGCTTTGGCAAAGCTCTGCAAGTATAAAAGCCTGTACCTTGCATGCATCCATTTACAGTTCTTACCTTTGAGACTCCTCACATAGCGTCCAACCAAAGGTAGACACTAATTACCAACATGCAGACTTCGTGAGGTTGCAAACCAAACGAACCTAAAGTGTGGATCCCTCGTTCGAGGGTGATATGTTATCTTGGTTGCAATACCAAGAGTGGTTGGCGGCCTCCCATGTCGGGACCCGTTTTCTAGACCGTTGCTATCCGGCGCATTGACCGAANTACAGTTCTTACCTTTGAGACTCCTCACATAGCGTCCAACCAAAGGTAGACACTAATTACCAACATGCAGACTTCGTGAGGTTGCAAACCAAACGAACCTAAAGTGTGGATCCCTCGTTCGAGGGTGATATGTTATCTTGGTTGCAATACCAAGAGTGGTTGGCGGCCTCCCATGTCGGGACCCGTTTTCTAGACCGTTGCTATCCGGCGCATTGACCGAATGGAGATGTTCTACGTTCTCCTCATCACCCCTTCCATGCTTGCTACCACTCCGCTCTTTCCTGCTCACCTTCCGCTGCACCTGCCAGCTCATAAGTGCTGATCATGCCAAAGCTGGCCACACTAATGATACGCCAGTCTATGACCTTCACCTTTGTCAAGCCATCTGTGAGCAGGTGCTTCAACTGGCAGTGCTAGAGCGCCAATTGCCCCTTCTCCACCAAGTCATGTACAACGTTGTAGCATACATTCATGTGTTTTGTTCTTGTGTGATACTTCCGGTTGTTTCTAAGAAAAATGGAGGAATGGTGTCCTCTTGCACCATCAATGGATCCTGTTATGGCATGCCCAGCTCCCCCAGCAACCTGCCTAGCACCTCCTTGACTGCCTAAGCCAGTGCAATGAACCTGGCTTCCTTTGTGAAGGTAAGGATGCACACCTTGTTTGTGATAGACCTTGAGATTTTTGCATTGGCAAGAAAGAACACATAGGGCATGAGGGAATGTTTCCCCTTGAAGTCAACAGCCAAGAATGTGTCTACAAAGCAAACTTTATGCCACGGCTCGGACTTGTCAGAAGAATGGGAAGAGTGGAGCGAGTGGCAGCAGAAGAAGGCAGAAGTAGTGGGAGCTTGTGCATGTACAAACTGATGATGTAATTAGAGAGTTGCGCAGCAATGCAGGAGGCATTTGGAAAGCAAGGATGAGAAGGTCTTGCGTTAGACAAGAAACCGCCAAGAGAATGCCGGAAGTGGGAGGGTAGTGTTGATGGACAAGGCAAACTGTGTGGAGGAGCGAGAGTGATGGAGCAAAGAGGTGCAAGGGTAAAGGATGAGATTGCATGGCAAGGAAAAAATGAGTGATGAGCGAGTAGAGCGGATACACGGTGGTGAAGCCGCAGAACCAAAGGTGAACAAAACAGGAATAATTGTTCTTCATTCGCTTTGAGAGAGTGAACATCCTTGGTAATATAGAGAAGAACAGGAAACAAAACTATTCAACAGCTTCTTTCCACTAGCCAAACGCGTTGTGATGTGGTCGCGGATATTAGGAGTGGCCCACCTCTCGGTTCTTGATTGTGACCAACAATTCGTTGGCGAGGTGGTTCGGTGTGGAACCTGAACCTTGTTAAGAGCTCGGATTATCCGAGGGATTATGTCAGTGTTGACTTCAATGTTTTGACAGCCCCGCTGAAGTCAACACCAGGGAGAATGTGGTGCACACGTAAGATACAGGGATTGCCACGTCTCAGAGAATCCTTCCTATGGCTGCCAGATGAGTGGATGAAAGGAGTGATGTGTGGTGAGGATGGGCCCCTCCTTCAGAAGAGTCTCTTCCCAGTCCGTACCAAGATGGGATCTTGAGTTGAGGCCGAGTAGTACCTGTTGGAGGTTAAACTTAGGGACTTGAAGTCTCCCTAGGTTGAAGAGAAGTTCAGCCCTCCATTGATGGTCATTTTTAGAACCATCTCTCTTCTTGTGCTGCTTGGCGGTGTTCCGCAAGTACTCGAGTAGATGAGTAACAAATTCAGTCAGTATCGTGCTAGGTGTAGAACAGTGAATTAATTAGATTGGCTTCATTAATGGTTAAACACAAAGAAGGACAGTGAATGTGTTGTTTATCATGGTCTGTTCCACTGTAAGGAGTGCTGATAGAAGCCATTGATTCATCAAGGCCTCTTGAGGAGAGGTCCTTGACGGGGACGTTGTTTCAAGGGGATATCGTAGAGAGCTCATTCTCATGGGTATGGTCCCGCAGAAAATGATTACGATGATGATGGTGATGGTGCTGGTGCTGAATGCTGGGAATGCAGGAGTGGATGGCACTGCCAGAACGGCACACATAGAGAAGGCTCTGCCATAGCTGAATCAAGGAAGTACAATCATTGTCAAAAGGTGAGGTCCACGGCTACAATGGCTTGTTCTACTGGTTAGCTTGCGCTCAACGAGTAGGGAGACGGGTGGTGTCCGGTTCCTGTGGTGATGTAATTCTTCTTGACATTTGACTTCTTCTGTAGATGCAGGTGTTAATGCAGGAGGGATTTTGGTGTTGCTCCCATGTGCAAGAGTAGGTGGATACTAAGCAACCAGGAATGTGCACCAATATCAGAGGAGTGACAGCTTGTTTCACCATTTTGCTTCACACTGACAAGCAGGAAAGCTGGTGTTGCCCAATGCCCTGAGTTTTTATAGCAGTCATGTCTCTACTAAGATGGAACAACGTGGACACAGGTAACCACATGGGTTGTAGTTGACCGGACAATCCTCATGCTGCGAGATGAAGTGATGATGATGGCAGAGGAAACGTGATGATGATTCAGGAAGCAGGAGCAGGCAACGTTGTTGAAGATTTGCCCCTCTGCATGCCCAAGTGCGGCGCCGGGAGGCGCCGACGAGCTGCCAGAGAGAGGAAATTCCTCGTGGACGGATCTGGCAACTCGATGATTACTCTGATCCTATAATGAAGTATTGCAACTGAATATTCACAAGTCGCTGAATCCGGTGGAAGCTGTTTCACCAGAATCGGACTAGTAACCAGGGAGATATAGGCTTCCAAGGTTGGGGTGAGCGCGGCGGTTCTGGGAGCCAGCCGCGGTTTGACTTCCAGTGAATAATTCTTCGGAACGAGTAACAAAATGTCATCTGTGGATTTTTCTCCGGAAGATCTGCCTAGGCGTCCGGTGGATGATCCACCGGATTTCATTAGTGCATTTTGTTACTGAGGGACAGCCAAAATCCTGGCTCGGAGTCCGAAACTCAGCAGTACAGTTTGTTACTCGGGGACTTGGTCAAAATTCCGACTTGACGTCCGCGAACAAGTTTCCACCCACATCAATCCCCATCACCAAACTTGATGATTGACTCATTGAAACAGACCCCAAAGGCGCGAGGGGTGCCGCCACTATGCGTAGGGACATTTGCACCTCCGGAACGGCGTTTCTGATGGGTCCTTGATGTGTGAGGGCGCCTCGGCGGGCAAAGTGGTGCGCGCCGCCGACTGAGTGGCTGATTTGGGATGTTGCGCTTCAGATGACGTAGCGGGAGCTACGGTTATCCGAATCGTGCAAGTGTTGGTGCGTTGGAGAGCTCATGACTAGTCCTAATTTTTTTTGTGATCATGTCCATGTTAAAAAACTAATGCAAAATCACGTTATCCCCTTTGCAAAAGTGACTGTCTCACAAATGCCTTCAACTCCCACAAACATAGCATGGGGCAACCAGACAGCTCACGCTTATACTCAGAGTCCGCACAAAGCATAGCCGTGAACTCACACCATAGACCCGTCGGGCCACGTTGGAACTGCCTCCACCCAAGGGGTGTTTTTTGACAAATGGTTATGGGCCCACAGCCCTGACCGGTGTACACATTGCTCACGGCTTTCGCGGCGGACGCGATCGTTGTCGGGGACGACATCGCCGTCAAGCTCTGAGGTCCCGGTGTTGAAGACTGTGCAAATGGCACAGAAGGAGACGCAGCCCATCCAGAAGTATGCAGGTGGCCTTGGCTGCAGGCTATGGAGGTGGCACTTTGAGCTACACCTCGCGCATAAGGGGCTGCTGGAGGTCATGAAGGGAACGGAAGTCCTCGACAAAGTGACGGCGATGGAAGCACAGAAGGAGGCCTTTGTAAAGAAGAACATGGAGGCGCTCATGTTGCAAGTGTTCGGGATGACCGAATTGCAATGGGGCTACTTCCAGGGCTGCAAGCTTGTAGCCAAAGCTTGGAAAAAACTCTATGCAATCCATCAATCCAAGCTGTTGGCAAACAAAATCTTTGCAATGAAGCGACTCCTAACACTGAGAATCAAGGAGGGAGATCATGTCATCACCGTCATGCAGTACATCGAGTTGCTTGCCTCACACTGCAACGACGTGGGGTGGAAGATCGACACGCAGCTGTAGGCAATGGCCCTCCTCATGGCCCTTCCTGATAGTTGGAGCCCTCTCATTATGGTCTAGGGAGGATGAGCAAAGGACAAGCTCACATATGGCGCGGTCGCAGAGTACATCCACAACGAGGCGCAACGACAGAGCTACAGAGAGCCCTCGTTGTCCTCATTGGCCCTCGTCACCAAAACGCGCGGTGGCGGAAGCGGGGCCAAGGGAGGTGGCGGACATCGCGGCAGCAAGAAGGGCGCCAAGAAAGGTGCGTGCCAAAATTGCGCCGAGGAGGGCCATTGGGCCCATGAGTGCACCGACGGCAGTAACGACGCCAAAGGCAAGAAGGCGCTCCTCAACAACACTCAAAACCACTACCTCCAGAAGGCCAATCGGCAATGCCTTGACTCCGGAGCGGAGGAGCTACACCAAGTCCAGCAAGTACATGGTGGTCGCGAACGACAAGGTCAAGCCGGCGGCTGGCCGACGAGACGTGGATGTGGAGATGGTAGTTGGTGGAAACCGGGTGCAGCGCGTCATCAAGGATGTGCAGCATGTACCCGGCTTGGCTGACATTCTAAATGTTAGCCGCCTGACTAACAAGGGGTACGAGGTGCTCTTCAGGAGAAGAGGGGCAGTCGTGCGGAAGGACGGTGGCGGCGAGCCCGTGCTGGAGGCTAAGCGTGAGAGAGGCCTCTTCATTGTGGAGACCAAGGTGATCCCCACGGCGACAGATTCAGCAGACTTGCAGGAACACACCGTGAACCTGGCCAAAGGAGGGGGAGCTGATCTGGAGCTCTGGCACCGACGATTGGGGCATTCCTCACTCGCAGTTGTGAAGGAGATGGCAAAGCGCGAGTTGGTACGCGGCCTCGTCATCAACGGTGCGGAAGAGGCGACAGATGGAACAAAGCACACAAAGTGTGAGCCTTGAATTTTGGGCAAGGCGCGGCGCAAACCGTTCAACGAGAACGTGAATCGCGCCTCAAACCTGCTGGAGGTCCTGCATAGTGACGTGTGCGGACCATTCAAGACGGCGTCAAAGAGCGGTGCACGTTACTTTGTCCCCTTCATTGATGACTACAGCAGAAAATGCTTCGTGTACTTCATGAATTGGAAAGGCGAGGTCCTGGACCGGCTGAAGGAGTATGTCGCCGCGGTGGAGAGGCAGACTGACCGGAAGGTCAAAGGGCTACACAGTGACAACGGCGGAGAGTACGTGGGCTGTAGCGGGTGGATGAAGTAGCACGCATAAAATGGCAACAAACTACGCCGTATTGGCCTCAAAAAAATTGCGTGGCGGAGCGGGCAAACCAGACGCTGCTTAACATGGTACGGACCATGTTTGTGAATGCGGAATTGTCGCAAAGCTTCTGGGCGGAGGCTCTGTGTACGGCGAGCTACACCATCAACCTCACTCCCACAGCAGTGCTGAAGGGAAGGAGCGGCTGGAAGACGCTGGAGGAGGTTTGGAGCGGGCGCAAGCCAAGTGTGGCGCACCTGAAATTCTTCGAGAACATGGCGCATGCGGTGGTGCAGGCTGCGCAGAGGCGTGATAGCAAGCTCAAGCCGTGGCCAAAGTCGTATCTCTTCCTTGGCTATGAGAGCACGCATAAGGCGTACCGGCTCTACAGTTGCACACTCGGCTCTGCAGCCAAGACCTTGAGTTCGACGAGCAGCAAAGCTACATCAGCAACAACGACGTGGGTGTGGTGGACTCTCCAAAGACGGGGGAGTGGTTCCAGCTCCTTGATAACGAGAAGGAGCCGGCAGACGTCGAAGGTGAGGATGCGCCATCAGAGCACGAAGGTACACAAGCGGTCAAAGCCAACGCCGAGGACTCTAATGGCGATCAAGCTAATGAGGAGATCCACCAGAAGGATCCGGCGGCTGAGGCACCTAGGGTGCCAAGGCGCACACTCCCGGCAGAGTGTACATCGGGCGTCGGTGGAAAATCCACCGGACGCGCCGGTCGTTCAGGCGATGTTTTGCCAGAGCAAAAGAGATCCTTGGGGAGCCATCCGGTTGATGATTCAGCGGAGTATGCTGAGTCAGAGGGATTGCAGCAAAGCAATGATGCGGCACCAAAACTACCGCGCCGCAGTGGGAGGCAGCAAAAAATGGGGAAGCGCTTCGACGCAAGCACCGGTTGATGGATTGGCATGACGCGGTGCATGCTGGGTGCATCAACGGAGCCGACTACCATGCAGGAGGCGCTTGCACGGCCTGAAGAGGATCAATGGGACGCAGCCATCAGATTAAACTTGGCATCCATCATGGAAAACAATACGTGGGAGCTGGTTGACAGGCCGAAAGATACCAAGGTCATCGGCTCAAAGTGGGTCTTTAAGACCAGGTTCACAAAGGAAGATGTGGTTGACAAGTAGAAGGCACGGCAGGTTGCAAAAGGTTACGCATAGCGTAAGGGGGAGCACTAGGATGCAACGTTTGCTCCCGTCGCTAAGTTCACAAGCATCCGGGTGATGCTTGCGGTGGCGGCCGCGAAGGACATGGAGCTCCACCAAATGGACGTAAAGACGGCCTTCCTCAACGGCATCATAGACAAAGAGATCTACATGGAGGTGCCCGAGGGGGTGGAGGCGCAGGAGGGCAAGGTGTGTAAGCTGCGGAATTCCTTGTACGGGCTAAAACAATCGCCCGGATGCTGGTACCAACAGATGGACAGCCTCATGGCACAACTCGGCTTCAAGCGCTGTGAGGCGGATCACAGCGTGTACGTGCGGCGCGACAAACAGCTCCATCAGATCATTGCACTCTACCTGGACGACCTGATTGTGTGCTCGAAGGATTTTCCGAGCCTACAGCAGGTGAAAGAGCAGCTGAGTAGCAGATTCCAGATGTCGGACATGGGGGAGCTGGAGTACTACCTCAGGGTGAGCATTCCGCGGAATCGGAGGGCGCGCAAGCTTCAGCTACGACAGGCCAAATACGTGGCCAAGGTGTTGAAGCAGTACAGCATGGAGGACTGCAAGCCAGTTGGTAGTCGAGTCTCCACGACCTGTGAACCGAGTGCAGCAATGGCGCCGCAAACAAAAGAAGAGCGCGAGGATATGGCAGGGGTTCCCTACCAATCGACGGTGGGTAGCCTCATGTACGCCATGGTGGCGTCTCGACCAGACCTGGCCTACGGGGTGGGCCAAGTGAGCAAGTACATGGCCGATCCAAGGCCACTGCACTGGCAAGCGGTCAAGCGCATCCTCCGCTACCTGCAGGCGACGGGGCATGCGCGCTTGAGCTTCGACGGCAAGCGGCGGGCAGACCCCTTGCGTCTGGTCTGCTACACGAATGCAGACTGCGCTGGCGATGTGGACAAGTGGAAGTCCACATCCGGCTACGTGTTCTTCCTTCCTGGTGCAGCGGTCTCATGGTGCAGTAGAAAGCAAGACTGCATCGCCACCTCCATGGTGGAAGCAGAGTACATCGCGCTGGCCGAGGCAGTCAAGAAGGCAATGTGGCTCCGCAGGTTGCTGGGGGAGCTGGGCGTGCCGCAGCAGGAGCCTACGGTGGTGCAAGAGGACAACACCGGCTCAATATCGCTGACCAACAACCCGACGCGGCACAGGAGGAGGAAGCACATTGACGTGCGTTACCACTACGCATGGGACATGGTTGAAAAGGGGCAGGTGGTGCTACAACACTGCAGTACGCACAACATGCTTGTGGATTGCTTGACCAAAGCGCAACCCGTGGACCGGCACGCTTTGAGCGTGGCCGGGCTTGGGATGACCAGCTATGATGGGCTGGAGGGCGTAGCAGAAGATGAGTAATAACAAGCAGGAGCAGCGGGCATGGCAGGTGCAAAGGGGGAGAATGTTGAAGATTTTCCCATCTGCATGCCCAAGTGCGGCGCCGTGAGGCGCCGACGAGCCACCAGAGAGAGGATATTCCTTGTCGACGGATCTGGCGACTTGATGATTGTTTGCATCCTCTAATGGCAGATTGCCCCTGAAAGTTGATGAGTTGGTGAATCCGGTGGAAGTTGTTTCACCGGAATCCGACTAGTAACGAGGGGGATATGGGCTTCCAAAGTTGGGGTGTGCGCGGCAGTTCTGGGAGCCGGCCGCGGTTCAACTTCCAATGAATAATTGACCGGAACGAGTGACAATATGCCATCTGGGGATTTTGTTCCGGAAGATCTACCGAGGCGTCTGGTGGATGATCCGCCGGCTTTCATGAGTGCAGTTTGTTACTGAGGGACAGCCAAAATCCTGGCTCGGAGTCCGAAACTCAGTAGTAGAGTTTGTAACTCGGGGACTTGGTCAAAATTCCGACTGGAGGTCCGCAAACAGGTTTCGACCCACATCAATGCCCATCACCAAACTCGATGATTAACTCATGAAAATAGACCCCAAAGGCGCAAGGGGTACCGCCACTACGCGTAGGGACATCTGCGCCTCCGGAATGGCGTTTCTGATCGGTCCTTGATGTGTAAGGGCGCCTCGGCAGGCGACGTGGTGCGCGCCGCCGACTGAGCGGCTGATTTGGGGTGCTGTGCTTTGGATGACGTAGCGGGAGCTACGGTTATTCAAATCGCGCACATGTTGGTGCGTTGGAGAGTTCATGACTAGCCCTACAAATGTTTAGATCATTTTCATGTTCAAAAACTAATGCAAAATCACGTTATCCCCTTTGCAAAAGTTACTGTCTCACAAATGCCTTCAACTCCCAGAAACATAGCGTGGGGCAACCAGAAAGCTCACGCTTAGACTCGGAACCCGCAAAAAACATAGCCCTGAACACACACAGTAGACCCGTTGGGCCACGTTGGAACTGCCTCCACCCGGGGGGTGTTTTCTGACAAACGTAAGCGAGGATAGAGAAGGGGAGATGTGGCGAGGGGAAAGTGAGGGCCAACACACCACAAGAAATCGACAATAAATGCAACCATCTTGCCACGTGTAGATCTAGTGGAAAGAAGTCATTCATGCTTGTGTTGGCCCGTATTCTATTTTGCATACAGAGGATGTTTCTTCCCTCCACGTTTAATCCATAATAGTCTTTTCATCCTGATCGCTCTTGGTTCCGCGGCTTCGCCGCCGTGTCTCCACTCTGCTTGCCTCTTGCTCATTCCTCCTTTGTTGTCAAATCTCAGCTCTTACTCTGGCTATTCCTTGCTCCTTCACTCCTGCTCCTTTGCTTAGCTGTGCTTGTCACATCAAGACTAGCTCCTCGCCTCCAGAATTTTTGCGTCATGCTTGTGTCTACTCTCTTTATTGTCACTCTACCTTGGCTCCCGCAACATCTTCATTGACATTCCTGCCTAACTCCTTACATCTCTTTACAGCTCGGTGCTACTGATATCTCTCCTCCATGCTTTTGCACACTGCATTGCTTTTGCCTGCTTCTGCCATCACCCATTTTGCTCCCTTGATTTTTTTGAACACTTCCAACAAAACTTCCAGCCCAACTTCCAACCCACTTCCGACCCTATTTCCAGCCCAACTTCCAGCCCAACTTCCAGCCCAGATTCTAGCACATGTTATAACCCAATTTCCTGTCAGAAATTATGAGTGAAACCAAACAGGAGTGGAGGCAAAGGGAAAGGCAAAGATGAAGGTCAAAGAGAAGGTGACACAAGGAGAGTGATAGAAGAAGCGAATGACTGATTGAAGCAATAGAACACATGGAATTACTACAGTTTAGGTACTACACTAGACTAGACTAGGCATGAGAGTCCTATGGTCTTGGTTCGTAGCACTACGGCGGCTGGTGCGACAGACACAGCCGGACCACTATGCTCCTGCTTGCAGCTGTTGGGTGCAGAGTCCCCTGGCGATTCCGCACGCACATCACTTGGACATCTTGGCTCTTCCTTTTGGTTGTCTGGCCCTGTTTCCTTAAGTGGGACTGGCTGTCCGCTGGCAGGTGGCAGACACCGAGGCGCAATCCTGTTTTTGGTGGAGCCCGATGCACGTTTGCCCTTTGCGAAAGCTCCATTGGCGAGGTTCATGCGAGAGGCTTGCGGGCTACTGTTGGTTGTGGATGGCTTTGTTGGCTTTGCCACCCAAGCTGCTGGCACTGCTGTGCGAGGGAGATAACACACCGTGGAAGGGGGGAAAACCGGTGATGCTAACAACCGGGCCTTGAGGATAGGCGGGGCATTTGGAAACAGGACTGGGGTATGGGAGAAACACATTAGTGGCATATGGTACTTGAAGAATTTTCTGACAGCCACCCGCAAGTCCACACGACACACACGAAAAGAAGGGAAAATGACATGGAGGGCCATCTGTGAGGGAAGGAAGGAACCGTTAGGAGTAGATGGGTTGGAGTATATCTTCCAGATCATCGGTTGGCACCATGGTGTGGGCAGTGGGGATGATGACCCCCAGAAAAAGGCACTTCAGGTTGGAGGAGTGAACCGATGGGTCCAGGGTGGTAGCGATTTTATGAGGGCGAGATGCAGAGGGTCGTCAGCAATGAGAAGGGAATAAGAGTAAGGAGACGGGGTGAGTGCCTGGTCCGAGTGAGATGAGAGGAGAAGCACGGTGAGATTGGTTGGGAGGTAGAACGTTCCCAGGGAGAAACAAAAGGAGGAAGAGATGAAGGTGCATGAACCAGGAGAGAGCAGTGGGGGTGCTCTTATGTAGAAGGCTGATAATGGGAAGAGATAGGGGTCTGAGTCTGTGGGAGTTGGGAAGCACGAGAGGGTAGGTGGAGTGATCCAAATTGGGAGATTTGGTGGCCAGTTAGCAGGATCAGACACCATAGATGGTGTTTTTGTGCCTGCCAGATGCATCATGGAGTAGGAAGACTCAGCGTTGGGTTTCAGAGAAGGCAGATGTGGAGGTGTGGAGATCGTGTCGGTGTCGTTGAACTGAGAGAGCCCACATGGGTGAGTAGATGTGTAGGCACGTGCAGGTGGAGGTGTGTAGGCAGGCCCAGGTGGTGCAGTGTACACCCAAATTCCAACACAACTACCTGTTGGCCTGAGGGTGAGTGTGCACCCTGGAGGGTCCCTAGCAGTGGCTGGTTCACACCACCAACTGTTTTTGGAGAGACTGAAACTATGGAGGCAACTGGTTCCAAGGATGGCAAAATCTGGTCAGAAAGTGAGGCAATAGTTTTGGCCTCAATTGACTGGGAATTAACTCTTGATCAAGGCTCACAAGCAGTGGCATTTTATAGCCACTGATCTAAGCTTTCCAGAACACCAAAGCATGCCAGATTTGGAGCTTCCTAGCAGATTCTATGGCTTCTAGAGTGCTCCTTGGTAGGCTGTCCTTTTCCCACCTAGGAAGGCATCCCTNCTTCTGCCCCTTCCTAGATTCCTCAGCTTGCTTCTAGTAGGAGGGAAGGTGTCCAGAAGACCAAGACACCTCTAGATGCCTTGTAGGACAAGTCACCCCTTCTAGAAGGTGTGCCACCTTCCTGGACCCTCACCTGGCCTTCTAGAAACTTAAAGAGGAACTCTAGAGGTTGAGCTAGCTTCCTGGCATCTATTTTCCACCTCCCTTGAGGCAGGGCAGAATTTCATCTTGTGGGACTTGAACCCGGGCCCCTGCCTCTAGAGGTGGACACCATTAACCACTAAGCCACTAAGGCTTGTCTTTTTGGTGTTCCTTTTTGGAGTCACTCCTGCCATGGTGAGGAGCATAATTCCAACAATCTCCCCCTTGCGCATCACCCATGGCAGTCGTCCATGTTCAACCTATAACTGAGGAGATTTTCTCCTCATGGGAGGCGAGCTTACATTTTATTGCTCCCTCCCACTCAGCCCCATCCTTCTTGTGCAGGGCCTCCTTGAGGCTCCTCTTGCGCGATCCCAGTCCACATGCCCTTGTCGGCATCATATCTTTTTGTCCTTCTTCGCACACGGCTGCTCGTGCGGGGCTCTTGAGGCGGTTGTTGTTGTTGCTGTCCCCTTTTGGCGCCATCCTCTCCTAGCGCCTGCTCCCCCTCTCTTGGAGACCTTGGAGACATCGGTCGACTCCCTGCCTCCACGTCCATCTCCGGTGCTTCGGATTCCTCATCCGAACTGGCCGGAACAAATTGTGCCATTCGCCCATCCCTCGGGCGATCATCT
>SZWC01002003.1:56936-83938 GCA_023375785.1 Penium margaritaceum | reverse complement strand
TCTCTCTCTCTCTCTCTCTCTCTCTCTCTCCCTCTCTCTCTCTCTCTCTCTCTCTCTCTCTCTCTCTCTCTCTCTCTCTCTCTCTCTCTCTCTCTCTCTCTCTCTCTCTCTCTCTCTCTCTCTCTCTCTCTCCGCCCGAGTCGCCTCCAGTCCCTCTTGTGCCCGCTCGACAAAGCACGCTAGCTTAGTCTTCTAACTTTTTGTACTGCTTGTATTATAGTAGTAAATGATCCATTGGATTTCTCCTAAGAGACCGCCCTCTGAGACGCCTCCTCTTCCTCTCCTTGCATTGCACTGCGCCCAGTTCATCTCCAATGATGTTATTCTCACATCATCAACGCGCACTGTCAGAATATTGGAATGAGCAGAGTGAGAAATGACAAAAGCAAGCAGAAGCAGTGCGACACGAGGAAATGCAGGAAAGTGATGATGGAGGCAAGGGGTTGTGAGGTGCTGCAAGGAGTTAGGCGGAAAGGACAAAGAGCAGGATATGGGAGCTGAGGTGGAGGGTTGAGGTAGACAGGAGTGTGATGAGAGAATGTAGGAGGTGGAAGTGCAGGGTTGATGAAACGAAGAGGGTTGAGTGGAGGAGCAGGAGTGATAGAGCAAAGAAATGTAAGTGCAAGAGCTAAGAGTGGATGGCAAGGAAGGAATGAGTGGTCAGCGAGGGAAGCAAAGACACGATGGGAAAACTGCAGAACCAATGGTAAGCATGATGGAAGACTGTTCTGGGTTAAACTTGAGGAAATGAATGTTCTCGGTACATCCAAGCAGAACAGGACAAAAGAGCATAGAAATGGCTTCTTTCTGCTAGCCAGAAGTAGATGAAAAATGTCACATTATTCGTTCGGTCTCAACAGGTACTTCTTGAGAGCCATTTGTCAAGTTGGTTTGGATGAGGACCTGAACCGTCATTGAGAGCTTGGATAGTTTCCGAGAGGCGTTTGTCTTAAGAGACGTTTGTTTGAGACATTTGTCTTGTCGGATTCTATTTCCAACACCCCCGTGAATCTGACGGAGTTTGAGGGAGTGATCTCTTGTGCTATTTGTAGTACTCGTCCTCCCACGTGGGAGAGCTTTCAACTCCACAGTGCATGAGCACGTTGTTCCACATTGCCCCGAGGTCGGCAGGGAATTCATCAACCAACTGATGAAGTTTGCATCCAAGGATTCATTTGAGTCATGTCATGATATCTTGGTTGAACTAACCTCTGTACTGAGCCAGGACTTTGTCAGACATTTTTGGCCCTAGATAGATCAGATTTTCAAGACGTGCATCGGTGATGCCATAGCCGTGCAGAAGTGCTGGGTACATGGTCTTGTAGACCTGAAGTGCCCATTCTTGTGCTCTGGGGGTCAAAGATGTTTGTCTCAGAACTCCTATTTTTCCAGTTATATCTACAAAGTTGTCATTCTTTCGACACGTAGTTGTGGTCCACCGGTTTCTCCAGGCTTGTTGCAGAATTTGATGCCACTCTTTGGAAATGGATTTGGTCTTCAGTTGGTGATGGAGGTAAAGAGACTGGAGGCAATCCCAAAGCAAACTGTAGACTCAAAAGAATACACCGTTGTAGTCCAGAATGGGACTATATGGCAAGGAGGGATGTTCTTAGCGTCTGTGAGGAGCTGCGCCACATTGTACTGGTTGATGGAGGTCCATTGTGCCAGAGTAAGCACTTGGTTTTCCCAACCTGTGACTTTGCTTCCATCTTGAGCTAGCTCATCATATGTCTCCCAAGAGATAGCCATGTGAAGATGTTGAGGTCGTGCTCAAGACAATGAGAGGGAGAAGGAGGGCACTGTCACTGTGCCTCTCACATTAGAGGCTCTACCACAGCTTGTCCTCTGTGTCCTTGCAGAGAGGCAGAGAGAAAATCACTGTTCCGAGTTACAAGTTAGCGGAGTGACGGCTTGTTAAACTCATCTGCTTGCGATTGATGAGTAAGGAGACGAGCGGTGTCCGATGCACCAGCGAGAGATGATTGGAGTGGTGAGCTTGTCTTTGCCAGGGGAGAGAGATATGAGTGCAAGGACGATGATGATTGAAGAAGGATAAGAGGATGCTGAGAGGATTTGGTGTAGGATTTGGGAAATTGCGCTGATGACAGGATCTCATGGGTGCAGGCCGCCACGAGATTGGCAGTTTGACCGGTTAGATCCAATTGCCGAGCAGATGATGACTTCTGATTGTGGAGTATGATTGATGGCAGGATTGGGCGTTGGGGCGAGGCCTCTTGCGCTACTAAGAAATAGAGGAGTAGATATGTGACAAGGGGAAGGCAAGAGCCAAAGCGCTGCAAGAAACCTGCTACAGGTGCAGGTGCAGGCCATTCTGAGATTGGTAGCTGGCACATGCAGAACTTTGTGCTGGTCGTAGCTGCTAACGATGCTAGTGATGGAGTGGAGGCTGTTCGCTAATGACAATATCTGGGCATAAGGGCAAGCTGCGTGCGCTGATGAGAAATCGGCGTGGGTGCAGGTTGCCACAATATTTACGGTTCAACCAGGCGGATCCTTGTGCCAAGCTGATGATGATGAGAGCAGTTGATTAACAAATGGGCACTATGATGAAGGATTAGGCACAGGGGTGAAACCACGTGTGCTGGGGATGAGGATTGATGATGAAGAAGGTGATGAAGAAGATGAGGCCGATGGCACTGATGAGAAGATAATGATGATGAGGAAAGCTGAGGATAGTGATAAGGATAATGGGGCAGTCGAGGAGTTGAGGTTTTTGAGGAGGGAGGCTTGCAAATTGAGGAGGGACAGCTGATGATGGTGATGCAGTGAAAGGTTGATGCAACCAGAAATTCTTCTGATGTTATGAGAGTGATGGCTTTTGCCCCAATTGGCTCAAGACCGACGAGTAGGAAGACTAGTGGTGTCCGATGTCCTGAAAAGGAGAGGATTCTTGTTGTAGTAAGGACACTGCAGAAGACATAAAGTCGTTTGCTGAGGTCAGAGGAGTAACCGCTTGTTCTCCAGTTTGCTTGGGACTGACGCGTAGGAAGACTGGTGGTGTCGATTTCTTGACCCCAAGTGTCGTTCTTCTGCGATAGAAGACGAGGAGAATTGGTGCCAGAAGGCGGCTTGAGAGGATGACGTGAAACGAGGATGGAGAAGGTGTTGAAAGATGATGATGATGCAGATGAAGCAGATGGAGCACAAAGGGATGATTGTGATTGTGGGAGAAGAGTAGGATAGGAATGGCGCTGCGGGGGGCAGAGGCAGCGACAAAGAGGTGATCTTGCCACACGGTCACTGGGATCATCACGAGTAGCAGAAGAGGATGCAGGCAGGTGGAATCTGTAGAAGGCAGGTTATTCCAAGGCAATGTGGATTGACAGGAGTGAGGAGAAAAAAGACGGCAGGAAGCTTCAACGAAGGTGGTGGCAGAGGGTGTTGAAAATTTGCCCCTCCGCATGCCCCTCGTCGGCGCCGGGAGGCACCGACGAGCGGCCAGAAAGTGGAAACTCTGCCCTGGCAGATCTGGCGACTCAAGGATTGCTCAGATCCTAAACTAAAGGATTGCCCCTTAAAGTTGACAAGTTGCTGAGTCCGGTGGAGGCTGTTTAATCAAAATCGGACAAGTAATGAGGGAGATATGACCTTCCAAAATTGGGGTGTGCGCAGCGGCTTTGGGAGTCGGCTGCGACTCGAAATCCGGTCGATAATCAACCGGACCGAGGAACAAAACTACCATCTGGAGAAAATTGCTCCGATAGGCTTGCCGACGCATCCGGTGCATGATCCACCTGATCCGGTGGATCATCCACTGGATCCAGTAGTGCAGGTTGCTACTGAGGGACTTAGCCAAAAACCTAGCTCGGCATCCAAAACTCAGTAGTACGTTTTGTTACTCGGGGACTTGGTCAAAAATCTGACTGCAGGTCCGCGGACAGATTTCGAACCTCGTCACACCCCATCACCAAACTCGACCCAAAAGTGGGCAGGGTGCGTGGAAATAGTGCAAGGGACCCCAACAACACGTGCAATGGGATCTGCGCCTTGGGAAAGGCGCTTCGCACGTGAAGGAAGGCGCCACGGTGTGTGCGCGCCATGGAAGCGTTAGGCGTTTCTGTGGTGGGTGAGACCTGCGCTTCGGCAAGCATAACTTAGGCCATGCTTGGCCGAATCGCACACGGTTTGGTGCGTTGGAGAGCTCATGACTAGCCCTATAAATCATCTGGTCATGTCCATGTACAAAATATGACGCAAAATGATGTTATCCTCTTCGCAAAACTGACTGTTTCAAATCTGCTCCCACATAGCGTGAGGCGACCAGAAAGCTCACGCTTCATCTCCGAACTTGCCCAAACATGCCGTGCAAATGCTAGACGGCCAGAGCCACTTTGGAACAGAATTTCCAACAAAGGGTTATGGGCCCACATGGCTGACGGCCAAAAAGTCCTGCACGGCTTCCGTGAGCAACAAGATGATCGGGAGAGGCGATCGCCACGGTGCACGGTGTGCACGCAAAGAGCGACAAGAGAGGCCAATGCTGGGCTCTCTACGTGCTCAGGCGGTGGCGGTACGAGGACAACAGTGCGGCAGGAGGCCTGCCACACCAGAGAGAGCAGTTGCTGCAATGGGTCCTTGCGAGAAGGCGGGCGGCGTGAAAATCCACGCCGGTGGCACCGGGCTTCTCCATGTAGCATTGCAGCAGGCTCGGCTGAGCCATGCCATGAGCTGCCTTGAGGCGGTGAGATGGGTAGAAATCAGCCATGGCCCTTGGTTCTCTGTTTGATTTGTTGACTCCTACGTTGGATTGCCTCAATCCCCCCGAGGCATCCACAGCCACGTGGAGGAGCGCTTGCAGCAGGTCAAGTGGAACGCGCATCGCTTCTGTGAGCATGCCGGCGTGACTACCTGCAGCAATGAGGCGCTCGTGGTGGCTTTGCCCATTGGCAAGGCAACCCTTCACGCATCCAGTGGAGTGCAACAAGCAGAGCAGCAGACCATGAGAGGGCGCGGGACGGCATCTTCATCCGCCTACGTCGGCCGCCACCAAGCTGGAGACGGCGACACGGGGAGCGAGACGCGTCCAACGGGTACCACTTGTCATGGTGACGTGTGGAGGGCCAGATGGCGTGGTGGCATGTTATGCCACATGTGGGTGACGTGCGTAGCGGAAGTCGTGGACCTTGCCAAGATCTCAGGAGGAGGAAAAAACACCGGGTCGGAAGTCATCACGCGCCGGGGTCAGACGCTCCAAAACTAAGCGCGGTCGGCCGTCATTGAGGATGGCCGGGTGGCATGTTGGAGGCATGCCCGATCTCCACAACTGACCTAGCCAGCGTAGAGAGGCGGAGCTTGCGTTCGAAAGCTGGCCGGAGGAAGCTACGGGACAAGCTGCTAGCAGCGCCAGAGGAAGCGACCCACGCGCTGCCGGAGGACGCTACCACAAGATGGCTGCTGCTGAATTACTCCTAAGGGGTACAAGATGGAGAAATGCAACAAAATGGAGGGTGGTACTCGTCCTTATCCACAAGAAAGTGGTAGGTGGCGCCTTTGGGGGTTGCCACAACCTTGCTCACGGTGGAGAGAAGGAGAGTGCAAGGTGCTACTGCAAGGGGGAGACGCACGCAAAATAGCGAGGGCGGCCTCAACTCATCAAGCTCCATGATTCGCAGGAGAAGCGTCGGCTTGGGCACGACGCATCATGGCCAAGGGTAAGTGGAGTAATGCTGGATCAATAGCACAAGTGGCACTGACACGTGGCGAGTTCAAAAGGGAGCTCGCAGAACACACATCGGTGTGGGACCAAGAGTGCGCACATGTGCACCAGATCACATCAGAGCAGTAGTAACACCACGAGAGGGCGCCGACATCAGCCGGCGCAAAACTTAACCCAGGAAGCTGCAAATGTCCGCACGCGTCGTCAGCCAAGAGGGCTGGACCGGGCACATGGTGGGATGAAATACGCAGCAGAACGGGGCCAGGCTCAACAACCCCAAATAGGCAGGAGCTGTTCAAGCGGCCAAAACACCAAGTTTGGTGGAGCAAAACGGTTACCGTGGCGGGCAAGGCGCAGCGGGCGTGTCAAAGAGGGGGAGCTGGCACCATGCTTCAAAATAGAAGGCATATCCTGGTGCAAGTCAACTACAAAAACAATGAACAACAAAAATCACACCACAAAAAGTGGTTCGGGCGTCTTCATCATGTACCACAGTTGGAGTGCGACACGGCAGTGCTGACTGCAGGTCGGCACGCGCGCGCGCAAGTCCAGGCAGCAGATGCACACTCAATGGAGAGAAGGTGCCACCAGGTCAGGAAACAGCAACACTAAGAGCACGTGCTTGTAGCAGCAATAGAAGTCAGCTGTGCCAAAAGGCGAGGACGCAGTCCACTACGGGTGGATATGACAAGGCTCACGCTGGGTCCAAGGGAGGACGTGCCAAGGGTGCTGCAGAATGCAGCATGACCAGGATGGACTGGCTCCAATGGCAGCGGATAAAGCAGCAGTAGTGGCGCTGTTAATGGCTTCTGCTGGAATGGAAGGCTAGCTGAAGGCGAGCGCTTCCAACGCCTCAAAACAGAAGAGGCGGGTTGAATCGGCAAGCATCGGCAACAAGGGAGCAGCAGCCGCCAAGTCGCTAAGAAGCAGACGGGTGGCAAAATGGGCCATACCATACAGCAAGTTGGCTGCAAATGCTGAGGGACCATGAGTGGTGGCAAGTGCAAGTGGACGCACCCGGCCACCTCGGCCAGTGGTCACACTAGCATGAGGCTGAGTGGATGCGAGAGCCGTCAACCATAAGATGCAGACTCAAGACACAAAAGCAAAGCTGAGGAGGGATGCACCATGCGGCAGGCAAGCCTGATGTGCGAGAGCACAACGGATAGGTGGCTAAAAGAGCCGCGGTCTCCACAGTGGGGCTTAGCACGGGACGGAAGCAGCCGCAAACTCCAACGGCAGCAAGGCAAGGTGGCAGTGGTGTGAGGCCATGCGCACGCTTGCAGAGCAGCAGGGAGCAATGAAAGCAATGTCCACAGGGGGCACAGTTGCAGCAGTGCAAGAGCACCACGATCCTGCTCAAGGAAGCTACTAGAGAAGGCTGCTGGTTTATGCCAGCGGAAGCTTCCAGGGAAGCTATCAGGGGAGCTACAGCAGAGCTTCAGCAGCAGCAGCATCGACATGAGCGTTGGGAGCACTCCACACCAGGGGGAGTGGTTCCCGCTCCTTCACTACAAGGAGCCGGCGGACGCGGAGGTTGAAGATGCGACGTCGGAGCGCGGCGGTGCAGCAGGTGCAGCTGCCGACGTGGAGGACTCCAATGAAATCAAAGCTCGGCTGAAGATCCGGCAGAATGATCCGTCAAAGGAGGCACTACAAGTGCCGAAGCGTGGACTCCGGGTGGACTTCGCGTCGGGCGTCAGAGAAAACTCCTCTGCACGGGCCGCCTGTCCGGTCGATGATTTGCCGGAGCAGGAGAAACCCTCGGGGAGCCGTCCAGTTGATGATTCACCGGAACGAGCAGAGTCGGAAGTATTGTAGCAGAGCGGGGAAGCGCTTCAATGCAGGCACCGGTTGATGGATCGGCATGACGCGGTGCATGCTGGCTGCATCAATGGATCCGACAACCGTGTAAGAGGCGCTTGCGCGACCCGAGGGGGAGCCATGGGATATCGTCGTGAAATCAGCGTTGGCATCCATCACGCAAAACAAAGAAGAATGGCCATGACTGAAAACGGGCAGGTGGTGCTACAGGGTTGTAGCACGCACAACAAGCTTGCGGATTACTTGACAAAAGTGCAACCCGCGGACCAGCACGTGAGCGTGACCGGGCTTCGGAAGACCAGCTATGATGGGCTGGAGGGCGCAGCGGAAGATGAGTGAGACCAAGCATGAGCAGTGGGTATGGCAGGTACAAGGGGGAGAATGTTGAAAAATTGCCCCTCCGCATGCCCACGTGCGGCGCCGAGAGGCGCCGACGAGTCGCCAGAAAGTGGAAACTCCGCGCCGGCAGATCTGGTGACTCAAGGATTGCTCAGATCCTAAAATGAAGGATTGCCCCTTAAAGTTGACGAGTCGCTAAATCTGATGGAAGCTGTTTTGCCAACATTGGACAAGTAACGAGGGAGATATGGCCTTCCAAAGTTGGGGTGTGTGCAGCGGCTCTGGGAGCCGGCTGCGACTCGAAATCCGGTCGATAATCGACCGGACCGAGTAACAAAATAAACCATCTGGAGAAAATTGCTCCGATAGGCCTGCCGAGGCGTCCGGTGGATGATCCACCTGATCCGGCGGATCATCCACCGGATCCAGTAGTGCAGGTTGCTACTGAGGGACTTAGCCAAAAACCTGGCTCGGCGTCCAAAACTCAGTAGTACGTTTTGTTACTCGGGGTAAAAAATCTGACTGCAGGTCAGCGGACAAGTTTCGAACCTCGTCACACCCCATCACCAAACTCGACCCAAAAGTGGGCAGTGTGCATGGAAACAGTGCAAGGGACCCCAAAAACACGTGCAATGGGATCTACGCCTTGGGAAAGGCGCTTTGCACGTAAAGGAAGGCGCCACGGTGTGTGCGCGCCATGGAAGTGTTAGGTGTTTCTGTGGTGGGTGAGACCTGCGCTTCGGCAAGCATAACTTAGGCTACGCTTGGCCAAATTGCGCACTGTTTGGTGCATTGGAGAGCTCATAACTAGCCCTATAAATCATCTGGTCATGTCTATGTACAAAATATGACGCAAAATGACGTTATCCTCTTTGCAAAACGGACTGTCTCAAATCCTCTCCCACATAGTGTGAGGCGACCAGAAAGCTCACGCTTCATCTCCGAACTTCCCCAAACATGCCGTGCAAACGCTAGATGGCCAGAGCCACGTTGGAACATAATTTTCAACAGAGGGTGACTCGAGAGCTGCTTTGGGATGTTGGCAGTGGGGAAGTGCCAGGCATTTCCACGAGCGTGTGATTGGACACAGGGCTTTGTCACGGCGATGAAAGCCGCCAAGGCTTGAGGAGGAATTGAGATGATGCTGCTGATGTCAGCTGCAGACAAGGCATTTGAGAGAAAGGCAAGCAGGTGTGTTTGTTGACAAGGGAGCACGAGCCGTCACGTGCAGATGACTGGATGCATGAAGGCCCGTTGCTCGTTTGGTTGACGTTTGCAACTGAGAAGGCACAAAAGAGTATGTGGAGGTGATGTCAGCTGTGGCTGTGGCCGCAAAGGATGGCAGAGGAAGTGTTGAAAGCAAGGAGCAATGATGGAGGCAGCAAAACGATCAGTTCAGAGGAACAAGGTGATGTTGCCTGGCACTGAGATTCTATGTAAGAAGGTTGGAATAAGCAGAGTGAGCGATGTTAGAAGCAAGAAGAATTGTGACACAAGGAAGCGCGGGAAAGTGATGACGGAGGCAAGGGGCTGTGAGGTGCTGCAAGAAATTAGGCAGAAAGGATGATGCGTAGGGTATGGGAGGTCAGGTGGAGCGCTCAGGTTGACAGGAGTGCCAGGAGAGAGAGTGTAGGAGGTTGAAGCACATAGTTGGTAGGATGAAGAGGGTTGAGCGGAGGAGAGAGAGTGAAGGAGCAAAAAGGTGCAAGTGCAAGAGCTGAGAGTGGATGGCAAGAAAGGAATGAGCAATCAGCGAGCAAAGCAAAGACCCGACGGCAAAACTGCGGAACCAAAGGCGAACATGATGAAAGATTGTTCTGGGTTAAACTCGAGGAAACATCCTCGGTATATACAAATAAAACGGGACAAAAGAGTATAGCAATGGCTTCTTTCCTCTAGCCAGACGCAGGTGACACATGTCACATTATTCGGAGATACCTTGACTATTGGGTCAAAACGTGTAAATTTAGAGAGCCTTTTGTCAAGTTAGATTGGTCCAAAATCTGAACTGTTATTGAGAGCTCAGATAGTTTCCAAGAGAAGTTTTGTCTTGTCCGATGTTTTTTCCAACACGCACACCTATCATGTTCACACCAACAATTTCAATCTTCTCACTGCTTGCACATCCCTGCCAAGTCAATTCCGCCTGCAATATCACTTTTACCAATTTCTTTTGTCCTTTTTGTTCTACTTCTGCTTGTGCTTCTTCCTCTCCTCAAGCGCTTGTCCTTGTGACCGTGCCCATCCACAGAAGCACTTGCAATGTTCTGACATGGTATCAGAGCTGAGATGAGATACCTGGTTCACTCGTGCTTGCCGCTCTTGGCCACACCCACCTACAACCCGCTCCCTCATTCTTCCTCAACGCAAACAGTGGCAGCCAGAAGACCTGCAGTGGCAGTGCTCTCCGACTGAGGTGTTGTGGGAGCACTCATCCCACTGTCACTTGGTGATCTTGAGCACGTGGCCTAGCCCCTGCACCCATACCTCTCCGCTGCCGCAATCCTTCGCTTCTCATCAATGGTGTCAATTGTGACTCTCGCACACAAGGTTGTACTCCTGCTCCCAACCTACTTTAATCTGCTGCATCCACTTTGTCATAATACTCAGTCTTGTCATCATCTTCCACAATCTGCATCAACACGTTGTGCCTCACTGCCAAAATCTTAGTCAAATCAATCTTCTGCCTCTTGCACCGCATCCTCTTTCTTAGTTCTTTTGGTCTCCTTCCTCCATCTGCAACAAGTCGCATTGTCCCTTCATCCTCATTATCACCTGCCCCTTCTCCACCACCATCAGCAGCTACCTCCTTCGTCTCTCTTCAGCCGCAACACCTGCTCCACATTCAAGCACTTGCTCACCATGGCTTCTGCCCTCACTCTCTCTGGACTCCCCAAGATCAGGGTGAAACCTGATGGCACCAACGACTACAAGTTGTGGAGCTATTCAGTGTCCCTCTTCTTTGGACCTCATAAGGTTGAAGACATCACTTTCCGTGATCTCCTCACCAACTCTGACACCAGAGTGGAACCACCTAATGCTTCTTCAGATGTTGTAGGAGGAAACGCCTCTGGTGGAGCTGCACAATCCCCCATCCCAAGAATACTTCTTCATCTGCCAGACCTGGTTCCACTAGAACAATCTCAACCTCTGCCGTAGCATGTGGCATCACCCACACCGCCCCAAACTTTGCAACAACACAATAGTGATGACCATTATGAACATCTCCTTCTCTGAACTGCATAATGACATCCACATTCTTGGATCCAAGACCCATGAGGTTTGGAAATGGTTAAAATATTGCTTTAGAGTGAACACCTCCACGGCCCGTGGCATCAATATCATGTCACTCTTCTCTGTCTCCTTCTCTTCTTACACCAACATGGGGATCTACATTGCCGCCTGCACCACCATCACCTACAACCTCAAAGAAAAAAAGATTAACCTCTCGCCGACTGTCCTTTGCACCAACATTGTCTCCGGCCTCCCTGGTCAAATGATATCATCCGTCAGATCCTCCTCCAACTGTCCATCGACCAACTAACCATCGCCACCATCAGTCCCAAGCTCATGGCAGCCGGACAAGACTATGTCCCAGGCTCACAAGATGACAATATCCACCAACTCCTTTGAGACCATACCCGCATAGATTGTCATATGCAGGATCGATCTCCACAAGTGCGTCCGCCTTGAACATTGTTGCACGAAGCTGTTGGTTTGTTCTTGGCGAGATTCGTACGATAATCGGTCGGGAGACCGTTTCGACCTTGATCGGATTTCTCCGGAGATGAACCTGCGTTGTCACTCTTTTTTTCTCGGCGGCTGCACCCCTCGAAGCGATCTCCGAGATAATTTTGGACATGAAGTTAGCCAGAATTTCTGATGAGAACGTTGGAGGAGAAGATGTAGACAAATCGGATGGACATGAGTGCAGTGAGAGAGTATTGATGGTGAGAGAACAGTGGGGATATGACAAGAGGAGCTGAGCAAAAGAGCAACAGTGTCATAGTGAAGAGCTGCAAAGGAGAGAAGTGTCATTGGATGGTGAAGGATGAATAAAAATGAGGCATGTAGACATGGTGTGCTCCTTGCCACGAGTGCTGTTGATCGTACTCCCTGGTTCTACCACTAAGAAGTGGTCAAACACATGATCTGAATTTAGATTTGGATTCCTTGGATTTTTCCATGCAAGATCGAACTTTGAATTGCTCGATTTGAGTGAGTATTCAGAAAGTTAGCCTAGCCCAAAAAACAGGAGTTAGGTGGGTGGAATCTGGTACCCGCCATGGGTGGCCGGATATTCCACCGCCAGGGATCCGAGTTCATTCCGAATAGCCTCCAAATGCACCAGGGGCATGAATGAGGTGATCATAAGGACATCCTTGACCAGGATGAACTTTTCCATGACTTCTGGGCGAAGAAAGGCGCTTCGACAGGTCATCGTCGAAGCGCCTCCCGTTGCCTAGAGTGCAAGGCCAGGTGGGCGGCTCCACCAAGGGTTACTTCGACGGCCGTAGCATGGGCTCTACTACTTTGTTTTGAGCGTTTTTGGATGCGTTGCAAAGCTTAGATCACAGGCTATAAGGAACTGATGTAATCTTACTATGCTAAGTAACAAAAACGTGTTTCGATTCAGATCTACTGAATGCGACGTGATCTGCCCACTCACATCCGTGATCCTTGTGCTCCACACTCTTCACCATTGTTGTCCATTGGCTGCTAAAACCTTGGTAGCGTGTATCACCAAGAGTTAGGCATCCTTAAGGATGTCTCCAGACCCACAAGAGCCAATAAAGGGTTATGTGCCCAGGTGCCTAGAAGGACCATAGCTCATCATCCTTCACGCTACCGCCGTGCGCCATGGCAACGACCGAGCAAGAGAGCATCAGCGCCGTCTCCAAGTTTGATGGAAACAGCTTACCTTTGTGGAGGTGGCAGTTTGAGGTCTACCTCGATGACAAGAGCCTGCTTGAGCAAGTCAACGGTGAAGAGACCGCGCCTCCGGATACCGCGACCTCGGAGGAAGTGGACAAGTACAAGAAGCGCAACAACAAGGCGCTTGCATTGTTGGTGTTAGCGCTTGCTCCGCCGCAGCGCGCACTGATTCAAGGATGCACGGAGGTCGCAGAGGCCTGGAAGAAACTCTGCACAATCTATCAGTCCACCAACCTTCCTAACTAGCTTTTTGTCTTCAAGAGGCTCGTCACCCTCTGAGCCAACAAAGGCGACGACAACATGGAGATCCTGCAGCAGATTGAGTCCCTTACTGCCCAGTGCGTAGCCACCGGATGGAAGGTCAACCCTCAGCTGCAAGCCATGATCCTCCTTCTGGCCTTGCCGGACAGTTGGAGTCCCATGATCACCACTGTAGGCGGCTGGTCCGCCAATGAGCTGAAGTACCCAAAGGTGGCTGAGTACGTCCGCAACAAATGGATGCGGCGTGGTGGGAGAGAAATCGGGGCAACATCAAGTTTCGCCTATGCCGTTCACCCTCAAGGTGGAGGGGGAGGCAAGAAGGGGAAAGGTGCCAAGCAGGGCACCAAGAAAGGTGACAACAAGGGGTAGTGCTACAATTGTGGCAAACTGGGCCACTATGCACGTGATTGCCTGAACAAGAAGTCGAAACAACCTAGGAAGGGCGGGAAAAAGGACACCCAAGCCATGATGGCCAGGGAGTCTACCGACTTGACAGATCCGGAATTCACTGTGATCGACTCTGGATCAGGCCGCTACACACAATGCAACCGGGCGGCATTCCTCAACTACGGCATAATCGAGCGGCGCATGACAGTGGCCAAGAGTAAAACAGAGTTGGCCGCGGGCGAAGGCAATATTCGCATTCAGTCGGTGATGAACGGGAAAGTCATTCCGTGCACCATCTGCGACATGCTCCACATGCCCATCTTTGGGGCAAACCTGTTGTCAGTGAGCCGCCTTACCGACAAGGGGCTCGAGGTACTCTTCAACAAGAAAGAGGCTATCATCCGGAAGGAGGGAGATGGCGAGGTGATTACGCGTGGCAAGAGGGAGGAGGACCTGTACCTTCTTCGTACCAAGGTCCTTATTGATGCGATAAGGACTGACGCCGTCAACCTTCTGACAAAGGATGAAGGAATTCTGGATCTATGGCATTGCCGCCTATGCCACATCGCTCCCTCAACTGTGAGGTACATGGCGAAAAAGGAATTGGTGCGGGGCCTTGAGGTCAAGGGCCTCCATGCAGCCAGGAATGCCGTGTGCAAGCCATGCGTGGCGGGCAAGGCGACACGGCAGCCATTTGATGGCAAAGGGACACGTGCATCGGCAAAGCTGGAGGTGGTCCACACTGACGTGTGTGGACCATTCGAGAGCTCCATTGGGGGCGCTTGCTACTTTGTTTCCTTCATCAACGACTATAGCTGCAAGCTCTACATCTACATCATTAAGAGGAAGAGCAATTTCCTGTCATGCATGCAGGAATTTGTGGCGGCTGTGGAGCGGCAAACAGAGTTGAAGGTGAAGGCATTCCGGAGTGACAACGGTGGCAAGTACGAGGGCTGCTTGGCATGGATGAAGAGCAAGGGGATCCCGTGGAAGAAAACTACGCCACACTCTCTGTAGCAGAATGGCATTGCCGAAAGGGAAAACCGCACCATCCTCAACATGGTCCGGTCCATGTTGAGCGATGCCGGCCTCGCGCAGCGGTACTGGGGTGAGGCGGCAAGGATAGCGGCGTACATCATGAACCTGATGCCGACAAAGCCGCTAAAGGACGCGGAGTCCAAGGTGTAGAAGACGCCACAAGAAGTGTGGAGCGGGAGGAAGCCAACTGTGGCACACCTCCGCACGTTTGGTTGCGTTGCACATGCTATTGTGCAGGCACGGGAGGGGCAGGGCAAGCTGGACCTGCGGACTCGCAGGTGCATCTTTGTCGGGTACGAGAGCGGGGGCAAGGCATTCCGGCTCTTCGACCCTCGAAGGCAGCAGATTGTGAGGAGTCACGACGTCACGTTTGACGAGGATAGCCGTTAGAAGGAAGGACGCGGGTCTGTCCAAGTGTGGGGAGTGGTTGCCACTCTTCAAAGGGGAGACGCCGGAGGACGCAAAAGAGGGTGAGGTCCAAGCGGCTCGAACCGGCGACAACCATCCGGGGGATGGGGGAGCGGCTGATTTGCACTCAGCCAAGTCGGACAATGAGTGGAAAGCGCCGGCAGCAGTGGAGCTGAACGAGGAGGCGGGGAGTGAGCCCGCATCTCCACGGTCCCCAAGAGAGGGGGAGCAGGCCAGCAGTGCGAGTGGCGCCGCGGGAGGGCAGCAGCAGCAGCAGCAGAAGCAGCCTCAACAGCAGCGGCCCCGGAGAAGCGGACGCGCAAGGAGGATGGCAAAACGGTACGATGCCGCGCAGGGCACCTGGACTGGGTTTTCTCCAGCGTTCTTTGCGCAAGAGGAGCCCGAGACCGTCAAGGAGGCATTGCAGCAGAAGGATGGGGCTGAGTGGGAGGGAGCCATAAAATCTGAGCTCGCCTCCCACGAAGAGAATGGTACTTGGCAGCTGATTGATAGGCCGGAGGGCGCAAAAATCATCGGCTCCAAGTGGATCTTCAAGAAGAAGCTCACCAAGGAGGGGAAGGTGGAGCAGTACAAGGCGCGGCTGGTGGCGAAGGGGTACGCCCACGGAAAAGGAGAACACTACTACGAAACCTTCGCGCCGGTGGCAAAGTTTGCCTCCATTCGCTCCATCCTCTCGGTGATGACGGCGCGCGACTACAAAGTCCACCAAATGGATATAGAAACCGCATTCCTCAGTGGCAACCTGGAAAAGGAGGTCTACATGGAGGTGCCGGAAGGGTTGGACGCGCTGCCGGAGAAGGAGTGCCGACTACGCAAGGCGCTCTACGGGCTCAAGAAAGCGCCACTCATGTGGTACCTGAAAATGGACGGCTTCATGGCCGAGCTTGGCTTCAAGCGCTGCGAGGCGGATCACAGCGTGTACGTGCAAAAGCAGCCGGGGTTGCACCAGATTGTGGTCCTCTACGTGGATGACCTCATCCTTGTGTCATCGGAGATGGAGGAGTTGGTGAACCTAAAGCGGCAGCTGGGCCGTCGGTTCAAAATGACCGACATGGGCGATTTCAAGTACTACCTCGGCGTCGCCATCAAGAAGGACCACAAAGCACGCATGATGGAGATGGGGCAAGCAAAGTATGTGCAAGTGGTGCTCCGCCGCTACAACATGGAGGACTGCAGCCCCATCAGCACACCCATGACCACCACATGTGAGTTGAGCTCGAGCATGGGCTCAAACATGGACGAGGAGAAGGAGGAGATGGCAGGTGTGCCATACCTGTCCGCGGTGGGGAGCATCATGTATGCCATAGTGGCGACGCGGCCCAACCTAGCCTTCGCGGAGGGCCAAGTAAGCCGCTATGTTGTTGACCCCGGGCCGCTGCATTGGCAAGCGCTGAAGCGGATCCTCCGCTATCTCAAGGAGAAAAAATAGTCGCGGCTCGTGTTTGGAGGGGGAGCGCGTGATGACTCCCTCGAGTTGGTCGGCTACTCTGATGTCGACTGGGTTGGTGATGTGGATGATAGAAAATCAACGTTCGGGTATGTGTTTGTGCTTGGTGGTGCAGCAGTTTCATGGGCAAGCAGGAAGCAAGACTGCGTTGCACTGTCCAGTACCGAAGCGGAGTACACCGCGCTCGCAGAAGCCGCAAAGAAAGCGGTGTGGCTGCGTCGGCTGTTAAAGGAGATCGATGTGCCGCAAAGGAAGCTGACGGTGCTCAACGTTGACAACATGAGTGCCATCAGCCTGACCTAGAACCCCGTGCTGCACAGGACGACCAAGCACATCGAGATCCGCCATCACTACGCGCGGGACTTTATGGCGAAGGGAGATGCGGCTATTGTGCATGGTGGCACTAAGCGCATGCTCGCCGATGCCATAACCAAAGCACAGCCCACATACAGGTACGATGCAAGCTTCACGGAGCTCAGACTGCACTGTGAGGTTTAAAAATGCTACAGGTGCCAAGAACAGGGCATCAAGGCTGGGGTGTAAAGGGGAGATTGTTGACATGGTGTGCCCCTTGCCATGAGTGCCGGTGATTGTACTCCCTGGTTCGACCATTGAGGAGTGGTTGAAAATATGATCTGACTTTAGATTTGGATTGCTTGGATTTTTCCATGCAAGATCGAGCTTTGAATTGCTCAATTTCAGTGAGTATGTAGAAAGTTAGCCAAGCCCAAAAAACGGGTGTTGGGTGGGTGGAATCTGGTACCCGCCATGGGTGGCGGGATATTCTACCGCCAGGGATTCGAGTTCATTCGTAATGGCCTCCAAATGCACCATGGGCATGAATGAGGTGACCATTAGGACATACTTGACCAGGATGAACTTCTCGTTGACTTCTGGGTGAAGAAAGGCGCTTCCACGGGTCATCGTCGAAGCGCCTCCCGTTGCCTAGAGTGCAAGGCCAGGTGGGCGGCTCCACCAAGGGTTACTTTGACGGTCGTAGCAGGGGCTCTACTGCTCTGTTTTGAGCATGCTTGGATGCGTTGGAAAGCTTAGATCACCGGCTATAAGTAAATGATCTAATCTTACTATGATAACTAACAAAAAGGTGTTTCAATTCAGATCAACTGAATGCGACGTGTTCTGCCCACTCACATCCGTGATCCTTGTGCTCCACACTCTTCGCCATTGTTGTCCATCGGCTGCTCAAACCTTGGTAGCGTGTATCACTGAGAGCTAGGCATCCTTGAGGGTGTCTTTACACCGAATAGAGCCAACAAGGCAAGCAGAGTAGAGACAGACTGGTGAATCCGTAGAAAGGAGGCAAACATGATGAAAAGACTGTTCAGGGCTAAAGTTGGAGGGAATGAACATCCTCCGTCTAAACAACAGAACAAGAAAAAACCCAAGTGTGAACGTCTTCTTTTTGCTAGCCGTACACATAGCAACATGGTCACTTCTATTAGGGACAGCTTCACTATGGTGGAAAAGTCATGACCGACCAGGCGTTAGCGAGGAGGTATCGAGAGCTCAAATCATCTGAGGGGAACTACTACTAAGAATCCTTCGTCGGAGTACATAAATTTGTCACCTCCCATCCTCGCTTCATCTACCTATCATCCTCCATCCATCGTCATCATTTTCATCATCAAATCAGCTGTCTCAACATTGTCTCGCACCGCCATCTCGTGCCACCGTCGCCAGCCGCCCCTGTCTTCCAAGAACTCTCAGAGTTCCTTGTCTTTCTGCATTTCTCAACATTAGCAGCTGCCTGACCTCCCTCTCAGAAACCGAAACATCTATTTCAGCCTCTCGCACCTCTACACCATGGCCCCTACCATCACTCTGTCTGGTCTCCCCAAGCTCATTATGAAGCCTGACGAGACTAGAAAATACATGCTGTGGAGCTGTTTTGTTTCTCTCTTCTTTGGTACTCAGAATGTGGAGGGAGTGACGCTCAGTGATCTCCTCACCAACTCTGACATCGGGGCCAAACCACCTAATGCCGCTGCGGTCACTGCAGGGGGAAACCCCGCTGGTAAAGCTGTGTAAAATCCTGACCCCAGCAATAGTTCCTTATCCGTCGCGCCTGCCGATACTACTGCAACTACATCTGCAACTCCTACTACAATCCCTGCTGCAACATCTGGCATCACCTGCGCCACCTGGAACGTCTCCAACAACAGCGCCCTCATGACCATCATGACCACCTCTTCTCCTAACCTGCATAAAGATATCCGCACTCTTGGCTCAAATACCCACAAGGTCTAGAAGGCCCTTGAAGATCACTTCAGCAAAAACAGCTCCACTTCCTGTGGCATCAAAATCATATTGCTCTTCTCCGTGCCCTTCTCTTTCCACACCAACATGGGCAGGTACATCGTCGCAATCACTACCATGGCCCGCGACCTCAAATAAATAAACATTGACCTTCCGCCCACCGTTGTCTGCACTGGCATCATCTCTGACCTCCCTGGTTAGTATGATGTTTTCCGCCAAATTCTTTTGCAACTGCCTGTCAACCAGCTGACCATCGCCATCATTAGCCCCAAGCTCATAGCAAGCTAGCAAGACTACGTCACCAAGAAAGCACGTGAAAATACCATCACCATGTCCCTGCTTGCTCCTGCAACATCCACCATGGTCCACTCAAGGGAACCAAGTGCGATCGTCGCAGCCACCTGCCTTACGTCTGTGATCTACGACAAGCAGCCCAACTGGGTGGAGGAGCGCTCTCAGCGCTACTAAAACCGACGGGCAATTCAAGTTGGCGTTCAGCTCCAGCCAGTCACGTGGAAGCACCATCCTCTTCTACAATCCCTGCTCCTAGCAATGCTGTCATGTGAGGAGTGGCTGAGCATGTGACTGAGATTGAATCTGAAAAGTATGGTCTTGAGGTATACACTGTGTCTTCTCCTCCTCCTCTCTTGTCTCATACATCAATTTACACCTTTGACTCCATGCACATCGCACTCATTTAACCTCCACCCGCATACTGCACTAACCGACACAGCCACTTCCTCCTCATTCATGACCAATTCACTCAACACTACACTATACATTCCCTTCGCACACTGGCAAGATTAGTTCGTGCACTGAAACATCGGCTGAAACAATTGACCAAGCACTTAGACAGACCGCCTCACCTCATCCTGTGAAACACTATACATGCACCAGTACACACCTTTCTTACTGAGTACTTCATGCACAATGGAACACTCCTCACCATAGCCCTGCTCACACCAAAAACCTCACCATCTGCCTACTGAAGGAACTAGATCGATTCATGGAGGAACACCACATAACCTCTCAGATATGGAGGACTTGTCTCCACAGAGAAGTAACTGCTCACAACCTGTGCAAACCCAAGATCGGCCTGAGTTTCAAGAGCTACATGGGTGTGTGATCAATTGGAACCGCTCTGCTTCCTACGGCAAGACGGAACTGGTTCACAGCACACTGACTCAAACCACTGTTGGAAATAAGCGAGAACCAGCCTCACCTCTTCTATCTCTCAGAAAAATCTGAGTCTCAGAATAAAGGTTCAGACCCCATCAGAACCAGCTTGACCAAACGGCTCTTCGGTCATCTGACCGTTTAACCAACACTCAAGTGATCCCCCAATAAAGTAACAACTGTCATTCCCATCCGGCTAGTGGAAAGAAGCCGTTGTCTCCCATGATGTACCCTGTTCTGCTGTATATATCGAGGATGTTCATCCCCTCATAACCTAACCAGAACAGTTCTTCTCATCCTGTTCCCTTTGGTTCCGCGGCTTTGCCGCGGTGTCTTTGCTCTCCTCGCTCCTTGAATACCTTGCCTTTGCCAATCTCTCTGAGCTTGCAGCTCTTCGCTCCGTCACTCTAGCTCCTTCGCTCAGTACTCCCCCAACCAGCCATCACTCACATTTCTCTTGCTCTCTCTCTCTCTCTCAACAGCTTCTGTCTACCTCGTCTCCTTTGTACCTTGGCCTCTCTCAAGCTCTGGGACTAACTCCTTGGGACCGCTCTCACTTCCGTCACTTCGCTCATGTAATCGTGCATGTTCCGATGCTTCTGCTGCTGCCGTTCTTATGCTTACATTCTTCTATCATGGTATAAGAGCATCAGGCGACATCACCTGGTGCCCCGTGACCGAGTCATTGCTCTGTCGCCACCTTTGCTTCACTGCTTTGATGTGCATTTCTCTACCGCGACCACCGCCACTTTGCGCCTCTCCGCTTTGCCGGCAGCTCACATCAGTAGTACCGCGTGACGTGTTCCTTGCGCTGAAGAGACGTCTCGTCATCGTTAGAAAGCCCTGTGCCCATCTCGCGCCCGTGGCCAACAATCGGTGACTCAACGTCAACAACAGCCGCAAGCAGCCCTTGAGCCGCCATCTGCTGTCATCTTCCTAGAAACTTCCTGCCTCCCGCTGCCTACTGCCTCTCTTTGTCCTGGTCCTCACAAGCTCCTCCTCCTCCCTCGTCTTCTTCACAGCATCACCTGCCTCATCCAACTCGTCCACCTCAGTTCTCTCGTACTCTTCATCTCAAGCCGCCCTCTCGCGCCGCCTCTGCTTGTCGTCACCAACGGCAGACCGCCTTCCGCCACCAGGACATCAAACACCACCAGTCTTCCTGCTCGTTGGTCTCGGGCTAACTGGTAAACAAGCTGTCACTCTCCTGACCACCAGAACAGCATTAATGCCTGCCTCACGACTTGACCCATGGCAACCTTTTCCTCTCGCTAACAAGATATTGGACACCACCAGTCTTCCTGCCTGTCGGTCTCGGGCAAACTCGGGAACAAGTCGTCACTCTTCTCGTAGAAAAAGGAACTGGGTGCTTTTCTCTGTGCTCACTATCGTCTCTACCCCCTTCTCCATCTGCTCCATCATTTCTGCCAGCCGCTGTCATCATCCTCATCCCTCCCTGCGACATCAACATCATCATCAATTCCATCCCCATCATCCTCCTTGCTGCCTCCTCCAAATTTTTCCTCATCTCAGCCTCGTCTGCCTCCTCGGAGTCGCTCTTTCTTCATCAGCTTCATTCATCACCCGCATTGCTTTGTAGCGCATGTGGTGCCACCCCTACGCCCACTCAGCCATGAGCTGCCTTCGCTTTCCTCTACTTCCGCATCGTCCTTCCGCTCGGCACAAGGATCTGCCCGGTCGCATCGCCCGCTGCGCGACGACCTACGCCCCCGCCAAAACTTCCTGCAGCGCACGCGGCTTGTCCCTGCGCCTACTCCGTCATCATCAGCTTCCGCCTCTGCATCATCAGCATCTGTGGCCAGCACAAGGACCAACACGAGCTAGCTACCTCCTTCGCAGCAACCTGCACCCACGACGACAACAGATTTCTCACGACGCGTTGGCCTTTGCCTTCCCCTTGCCGCATCCTATCACCCTATTTCAGCAGTGCACGTGGTTTCACTCCTGCGCGCACTCAATCATCAATCGTTCCTCCACTTTCCCTATCGTTCCTCCACGCAGCACAAGGATCCGTCTGGTCGTATCGCTCATTGTGTGACGACCTGCACCCACGCCAAAACTTCCTCGGCGCACAAGGTCTCACCCTTGCATCCAAGATAGCTCTCAATCACTTCTTCACTGTTATCCACCCTTCTAACCTGCTCGTCAAAGACCTCACCCAGCTGGAGTACGCACCTTTCAAAAGCCTACGACCGCAGTAACATCCTTGACGCGCATGATCAAGCACCAACTCCTGTTCACTACCAAAATTGGTGTGGGAGGCAAGGACATTCAAACCCCAAACTCCTAGGAATCAAAATGATGTTAGTACCAGGAAAGCCCCCAAACCACGTTGCCTGGTGGCCTACAGTAGTTCTTGCTCAATGCCTTCCACTCCTCTCCTTCAATCATGATGACACCACCAACTTTGGCGTCTGGCACAATGCCCTGGGCTCAACCACTGCCAACATCATTCTACGAGGCTTCTCTTACCTTGCCCTCATGGGTGATGAACGAATGTACTGCCAATGAACGGTCCCCGGGTGGAGGCAGTTCCAACGTGGCCCGAAGGGTCTACTATGTGTTCACGGCTATGTTTTCTGTTGGTTCTGAGTCTAAGCGTGAGCTTTCTGGTCGCCCTACGCTATGTTTCTGGCAGTGGAAGACAGTTGTGAGACAGTCACTTTTGCGAAGGGAATAACGTGATTTTGCATTCGTTTTTTAACATGGACATGATCTGAACATTTGTAGAAATAGTCATGAGCTCTCCAACACACCAAACCGTGTGCAATTTGGATAACCGTAACTCCCGCTACGTCAGTCAAAGCGCAGCACCCCAAACCAGCCGCTCACTCGGCGGAGCGCACCACGTCGCCCGCCGAGGCGCATTCACACATCAAGGACCCATCAAAACGCCATTCTGGAGGCACAGATGTCCCTACGGGTAGTGGCAGCGGCCCTCGTGCCTTTGGGATCTGTTTTGATGAGCTAATCATTGAGTTTGGTGGTGAGGATTGATGTGGGTGGAAACCTGTTTGCGGACCTACAGTTGGAATTTTGACGAAGTCCCCAAGAACCAAAATGTACTACTGAGCTCCGGACGTCGAGCCAGACATTTGGCTAAGTCCCTCAGTATCAAGCTGCACTACTGGCATCCGGCGGATCATTCGCCGGACACCTCGGCAGACCTTCCGGAACAAAATCTCCAGTTGGAGTTTTGTTACTCCGTCAGGTGGATTATCCACCTACGGTCAAACCGCAGCCGACTCCCAGAGCAACTGCGCACACCCAAACTTTGGAAGTCGATATCTCCCTCATTACTAGTCCGATTCCGGTGAAACAACTTCCACCAGATTCAGCAACTCGTGACATTTGAAGGGCAATCCTCCATTTTGGGATCCAAGCGATCCTCAAGTCGCCAGATCCATTGTCGAGGTATTCCTCTCTTTGGCGGCTCGTCGGCGCCTCCCGGCGCCGCACTTGGGTATGTAGAGGGACAAATCTTCAACATTGTCCCCCGTGCACCTGCCATGTCCGCTGCTCCTGCTTTCTATCACTCATCTTCTACTGCGCCCTCCAGCCCATCATAGCTCGACATCCCAAGTCCAGCCACGCTCAATGCATACCGGTCGACGGGTTGCGCTTTGGTCAAGCAATCCGCAAGCATGTTGTGCGTGCTGCAGTGCTACAGCACCACCTGCCCCTTTTTAACCATGTCCCATGCGTGTGATAACGTACGTCAATGTGCTTTGTCCTCTTGTGCTGCGTCAGGTTATTGGTCAGCGAGACTAAGCCAGTGTTGTCCTCTTGCACCACCGTAGTCTCCTGCCGTAGCACACCTAGCTCCCCCAGTAACCTGCGCAGCCACACCGCCTCCTTGACCGTCTCGGCCAGCGCGATGACCTCTGATTCCACTGTGGAGGTGGCGACACATTCTTTCTTTCTACTGCACCACGAAACCATTGCACCAACAAGGAAGAACACGTAGCTAGATGTGGACTTCCGCTTGTCCACATCGCCAGTGTAGTATGCGTCCGTGTAGCAGACCAAACGTAAAGGGTCCCTCTGCCCCTTGCTTTCAAACCTCAAGCGCGCATGCCGCGTCGCCTTCAGGTAGCGGAGGATACGCTTGACCGCTTGCCAGTGTAGTGGCCCTGGATCAGACAAGTACGTGCTCACTTGGCCCACCGCGTAGGCCAGGTCCGGTCGAGTCGCTACCATGGCGTACATGAGGCTGCCCACCGCCAATTGGTAGAGCACCCCTGCCATATCCTCTCGCTCTTCTTTTGTTTGCGGTGCCATTGACGCACTCAACTCACAGGTCGTGGAGACTGGACTGTTACATGGTTTGCAATCCTCCATGCCGTACCGCTTCAGCACCTCAGCCACGTCTTTGGCCTACCTAAGCTCAAGCGTGCGCGCCCTCCGGTTCCGCGTTGTTGGCCTGAGGGTGACTGTGCACCCTAGAGGGTCCCTAGCAGTGGCTGTTTCACACTACCAACTATTTTTGGAGAGACTGAAACTGTGGAGGCAACAGGTTCCAAGGATGGCAAAATCTGGTCAGAGAGTGAGGCAATAGTGTTGTCCTCAATTGGATGGAAATTAACACTTGATCATGGCTCACAAGCAGTGGCATTTTATAGCCACTGATCTAAGCTTTCCAGAACACCAAAGCATGCCAGATTTGGAGCTTCCTAGCAGATTCTATCGCTTCTATAGTGCTCCTTGGTAGACTGTCCTTTTCCCACCTAGGAAGGCATCCCTTCCCTCCTCCAGAAGCTTCTGCCCCTTCCTAGATTCCTCAGCTTGCTTCTAGTAGGGGGGAAGGTGTCCAGAAGACCAAGACACTTCTAGATGCCTTGTAGGACAAGTCACCCCTTCTAGAAGGTGTGCCACCTTCCTGGACCCTCACCTGGCCTTCTAAAAACTTAAAGAGGAGCTATAGAGGTTGAGCTAGCTTCTTGGCATCTATTTTCCACCTCCCTTGTGGCAGGGCAGAATTTCATCTTGTGGGACTTGAACCCGGGCCCCTGCCTCTAGAGGTGGACACCATGAACCACTAAGCCACTAAGGCTTGTCTTTTTGGTGTTCCTTTTTGGAGTCACTCCTGCCATGGTGAGGAGCATCATTCCAACAATCTCCCCCTTGCGCATCACCCATGGCAGTCGTCCATGCTTAGCGTATAACTGAGGAGACTTTCTCCTCATGGGAGACGAGCTTACATTTTATTTCTCCCTCCCACTCAGCCCCATCCTTCTTGTGCAGTGTTTCCTTCAGGCTCCTCTTGCGCGAACCCAGTCCAAATGCCCTTGTCGGCATCGTATCTTTTTGTCCTTCTTTGCACACGGCTACTTGTGCGGGGCTGTTGAGGCGGTTGTTCTTGTTGCTGTCCCCTTTCGGCGCCATCCTCTCCAAGCGCCTGCTCCCCCTCTCTTGGAGACCTTGGAGACATCGGTCGACTCCCCGCCTCCACGTTGATCTCCGGTGCTTCGGATTCTTCATCTGAACTGGCCGCAACAAATTCTGCCGGTCGCCCATCCCTCGGACGATCCTCTCCGGCTGGTGCTGCTGCGAGGACGTCACCCTCATTCACGTCATCCGGCGTCTCCCCCTCAAGGAGTGGCATCCACTCCCCCCTCTTGGAGAGACCTGCCTCCTTGTCTGTCCAACGGCTTTTCTCGTCGAATGTGACGTCGCGATTCTGCACAATCTGCTGCCTCCTTGGGTCAAAGAGCCGATACGCCTTGCTTCCACTCTCATGTCCAAGGAAAATACACCGACGGGTACGCGAGTCCAGCTTGCTCCATCTCTCACGTGCCTGCACCATTGCATGTGCAACACAACCAAACGTGCGGAGGTGACCCACTGCCGGCTTCCTCCCACTCCAGAGTTCTTGTGGCGTCTTCCACACATTGCTCTCCTTGTCCTTTAGCAGCTTGGTCGGCATGAGATTCATGATGTACGCTGTTGTCCTTGACGCCTCCGCCCAATACCGTTGTGTAAGGCCAGCGTCGCTCAACATGGATCGCACCATGTTAAGGATTGTGCTATTCGCTCTCTCTGCGACGCCATTCTGTTGTGGGGAGTGTGGAGTTGTTTTCCGCCACTCAATCCCCTTGCTCTTCATCCACCCAAGGCACCCCGCATATTCACCGCCGTTGTCACTCCAGAACGCCTTCACCTTCAACTCTGTTTGCCGTTCCACATCAGCCACAAACTCTTGCATGCACGCAAGGACCTCACTCTTCCGCTTCATTGGGTAGAGGTAGAGTTTCTGGCTGTGGTCATCGATGAAGGTGAGGAAGTAGCAAGCTCCGCTGATGGAGCTCTCAAGCGGTCCACACACATCTGTGTGTACCACGGCCAGTTTTGCCGATGCACGCGTCCCCTTGGCAACAAACGGCTGCCGAGTTGATTTGCCAATGATGCATGGCTCACACACCATCTTCTTGGTTCCATCAAGGCCGCTGATTTGGAGACCCCGCACCACTTCCCTGTTAGCCATATCTTTCACTGTTGATGGAGAAATGTGGCAGAGTCGGCGGTGCCATAGGTCCAAATCTCCTCCATCCTTCGTTGCAAGGTTGGCGGCGTTGGACCCCACCCGGCTCCTGAGGATCTTTGCGCGTAGGAGGTACAAGTCGTCCTTCCTCTTGGCACGCACAATCACCTCACCTTTGCCCTCTTTGCGGATGACGGCCTCCTTCTTTGTGAAGAGCACCTCAAGTCCCTTGTCGGTAAGGCGGCTGACGGAGAGCAGGTTTGCCCCAAAGTTAGGCATATGCAGCACATCGTAGATTGTGCTCGTGACAGGTTTTCCATCCACAATTGACTCAATGCGGACATTACCCTCACCGACGGCCACCTCTGTTTTTCCATTGGCCACCGTCATGCGTCTCTCCGAGGCGCCGTAGGTGACAAATGCCGCCCTGTTGCATTGCGTGTGGCGGCCTGATCCGGAGTCGATGACGGCAACTCCCGGATCCTTCAAGTTGGTGGAGTTGTACGCCATAAGGGCATACTCATCTTTCTTCCCGCCCCACTGCGACCGATCTGTTTTCTTCTTAGGCCAGTTGCGCGCGTAGTGGCCCTCCTTGCCGCAGTTGAAGCACTCCCCCTTCTTGTCACCCTTCTTAGTGCCCTGTTTGGCACCCTTCCACTTGTCGCCTCGGCCTCCACTTTGAGGATGAACCGTGTAAGCTGAACTTGATG
>SZWC01002003.1:0-56924 GCA_023375785.1 Penium margaritaceum | reverse complement strand
GGAAGGCCAGCCACCAAGGACTGTGATCATGGGACTCCAACTGTCTGGCAAGGCCAGAAGGAGGATCATAGCTTGCAACTGAGAGTCGACCTCCCAACCCGTGGCCACGCACTCCGCTGCGAGGGACTCAATCTGTTGCATGATCTCCATGATGTTGTCGCCTTTGTTGGCTTGGAGGGTGACGAGCCGTTTGAAGATGAAGAGCTGGTTGGCAAGATTGCTTGACTGGTAGATGGAGCAGAGTTTTGACCATGCGTCCGCGGCCAAGGTGCATCCTTGGATGTGCCCAAGTTGTGGTGGGCATAACGCGGACATAAGGAGCGCCAACGCCTTTTTGTTGCGCTTCTTGTATGCCTCCTTCACCTCAGCCGTTGCAGTCTCCGGCGGAGCAGTCTTATCACCTTTTACAAGCTCAAGCAGTCCCTTGTCGTCGAGGAAGACCTCAAACTGCCACCTCCACAAGGTGAATCCTGTCCCATCAAACTCAAGGACAGCCCGGCTGCTCTCTTACTCGCTAGTTGCCATGTCTTGTTGTTGGAAGCGTGAAATCAAGCTGGCTTTGNGATGGCAAAATCTGGTCAGAGAGTGAGGCAATAGTTTTGTCCTCAATTGGATAGAAATTAACACTTGATCAAGGCGCACAAGCAGTGGCATTTTATAGCCACTGATCTAAGCTTTCCAGAACACCAAAGCATGCCAGATTTGGAGCTTCTTAGCAGATTCTATGGCTTCTAGAGTGCTCCTTGGTAGACTGTCCTTTTCCCACCTAGGAAGGCATCCCTTCCCTCCTCTAGAAGCTTCTGCCCCTTCCTAGATTCCTCAGCTTGCTTCTAGTAGGAGGGAAGGTGTCCAGAAGACCAAGACACTTCTAGATTCCTTGAAGGACAATGGACCCCTTCTAGAAGGTGTGCCACCTTCCTGGACCCTCACCTGGCCTTCTAGAAACTTAAAGAGGAACTATAGAGGTTGAGCTAGCTTCCTGGCATCTATTTTCCACCTCCCTTGAGGCAGGGCATAACTTCATCTTATGGGACTGGAACCCGGGCCCCTGCCTCTAGAGGTGGACACCATTAACCACTAAGCCACTAAGGCTTGTCTTTTTGGTGTTCCTTTTTGGAGTCACTATTGCCATGGTGAGGAGCATCATTCCAGCACGCGTGATGCTCACCCCGAGGAAGTACTCCAGGTTCCCCATGTCTGACTTCTGGAATCTGCTGCTCAGCTGCTCTTTGAGCCGTTGTAGGCTCAGCAAATCCCTCGAGCACACAATCAGATAGTCCATGTAGAGTGCAACGATCTGATGGAGCTGTTTGTCATGCCGCACGTACACGCAATGATCTGCCTCACAGCGCTTGAAGCCAAGTTGTGCCATGAAGCTGTCCATCTATTGGTACCAGCATCTGGTTTATTGTTTTAACCAGTACAAGGATGTCCGCAGCTTACACACCTTGCCCTCCTACGCCTCCACCCCCTGTGGCACCTCCATGTAGATCTCTTTGTCTATGATGTCGTTAAGGAAGGCCATCTTTACGTCTATGTGGGGGAGCTCCATGTCCTTAGCGGCCGCCACCGCAAGGATCGCCCAGATGTATGTGAATTTGGCGAAGGGAGTGAACGTCTCATCGTAGTGTTTGCCCTTACGCTGTGCGTATCCCTTCGCCACCAGTCGCGCCTTGTATTTGTCAACGACACCTTCCTTTGTGAACTTGGTCTTAAAGACCCACTTTGAGCCGATGGCCTTGGAATCTTTTGGCCTGTCAACCTGCTCCTACGTATCATTTCCCGTGATGGACGCAAGCTCAGATTTGATGGCTGCGTCCCATTGATCCCCTTTGGGCCGCGCAAGTGCCTCTTGCACGGTAGTCGGCTCCATTGATGCAGCCAGCATGCACCACGTCATGCAATCCATCGTCCGGTGCTTGCATAAAAGCGCTTCCCCGCTTTTCACTGCCTCGCGCTACGGCACGGTAGTTTTGGTGGCATATCATTGCTCTGCTGCGATCCCTCCAACTCAGGACGCTCCAGTGAATCATCGACCTGACGGCTCCTTAAGGATCTCTCTTGCTATGGTAAAACATTGCCAGAACGACCGGCGCATCCGGTGGATTTTCCACCGACGCCCGATGCACACTATATTGGGAGTGCGCGCCTTGGCACCCAAGGTGCCTCATCCGCTAGATCCCTCCGGTGGATCTCCTCATTAGCTTGATTGTCATCAAAGTCGTCCATGTCGGCTGCCACCATGGTGCACCTTCGCGCTCTGATGCCGCATCCTCAACTTCGGCATCCGCCAGCTCCTTCTCGTAATCAAGGGTTGGAACCACTCCCCTGTCTTTGGAGAGTCCACCACGCCCGCATCATTGCTGCTGATTTAGCTGTGCTACTCCTTGCACTCGACATCTCAGCTGCGAATTACATCCTCCGTGCGCATGTTGTAGAGCCTATACGCCTTGTGCGCGCTCTCATAGCCAAGGAAGAGATACAAGTTAACCCGTGCTCCAGGTTGCCGTCGCGCCTCTGCATAGCCTGCACCATCGCATGCGCCTTGCACCCGAAGACTTTCAGGTGTGCAACACTTGGCTTGCGCCTGCCCCAAACCGCTTACGCGTCTTCCAGCCAGTTCTCCCCTTCAGCACCGTTGTAGGAGTGAGGTTGATGGTGTAGCTAGCCGTACGCACAGCTTCCACCCTGAAGCTTTGCGACAATTCCGCATCCACCAACATGGTCCGTACCATGTTTAGCAGCATCTGGTTTGCCTGCTCCGCTACGCCATTTGACTGAGCTAGCCGTACGGCATAGTTTGTTTCCAATTTATGCCCTGCTGCTTCATCCACCAGTTACAGCCCATGTACTCTCCCCCGTTGTCACTTTGTAGCTCTTTGACCTTCTAGTCAGTCTGCCTCTCCACCGCGGCAACATATTCCTTCAGCCGGTCCAGGACCTCGCGTTTCCGCTTCATGAAGTACACGAAGAGTTTTTTGCTGTAGTCATCAATGAAGGCAACAAAGTAACGCACGCCGTTCTTTGGTGCCGTCTTCAATGGTCCGTACACGTCATTGTGCACGACCTCTAGTAGTTCCAAGGTGCAATTCACGTTCTCATTGACTGGTTTGCACCACGCTTTGCCCAAAATACAAGGCTCACAACTTTTGTGTTTTGCTGCATCTATTGCCTCTTCCGCACCATCGATGACAAGGCCGCGTACTAGTTTGCGCTTTGCCATCTCCTTTATGACTGCGAGTGAGGAATGCCCCAATCGTCGTTGCCAGAGCTCCAAATCAGCTCCCCCTCCTTTGGCCAGGTTGACGTTGCGTTCCTGCAAGTCTGCTGAATCTGTCGTCGCGGGGATCACCTTGGTCTCCACGATGTAGAGGCCTCCCTCGCGCTTAGCCTCTAGCATGGGCTCGCCGCCACCGTCCTTTCATACGACTGCCCCTCTTCTCTTGAAGAGCACCTCGTACCCCTTCTCAGTCAGGCGGCTAACACTTAGAATATCAGCCATCCCGAGTACATGCTGCATGTCCTTGATGACGTGCTGCAACCGCTTTCCGCCAACCATCACCTCCACATTCACGTCTCCTTTGCCAGCCACCGGCTTGACCTTGTCGTTTGCAACCACCATGGATCCACTGGACTTGGTGTAGTTGATGAACCCGACCTTCTCGACCTGGGTATGCTCCTCCGCTCCGGAGTCAAGGCATCGCCAGTTGGCCTTCTTGAGGTATTGGTTTTGAGATCCGTTCAGGAGTGCCTTCTTGCCTTTGGCATCCTTTACACCGGCCGTTGCCTCCTCGGTACACTCACGGGCCCAATGGCCCTCATTGCCGCAGTTACGGCATGCACCCTTCTTGGCGCCCTTCTTGCCGCCGCCATGTCTGCCACCTCCCTTGGCACCGCTTTCGCCATCACGTGTTTTGGTGACAAGGGCCAATGAGGACAACGAGGACTCCCCGCAGCTCCGTTGTTGCGCCTCATTGTGGATGTACTCTGCGACCGCGCCATAGGTGAGTTTGTCCTTTGCCCATCCTCCCAAGACTGTGATGAGAGGGCTCCAACTGTCAAGAAGGGCCATGAGGAGGGCCATCGCCTACAGCTGCGTGTCGATCTTCTAGCTCACATCATTGCGCTGTGAGGCGAGTAACTTGATCTATTGTATGGCGGTGATGACATCATCTCCCTCCTCAATTCTCACTGTCAAGAGTCGCTTCATTGCGCATATTTTTTTCGCGAGTGACTTGGATTGATGGATGGCACAGAGTTTTTGCCAAGCTTTGGCTGCAACCTTGTAGCCTTGGAAATAACTCCAGTGCGACTCGGTCGTCCCGACACCAGCAGCATGAGCGCCTCCATGTTCTTCTTTGGGAAGGCCTCCTTTTCCACTTCCGTCGCCATCGCTTTGTTGAGGACTTATGTTCCCTTCATGACCTCTAGCAGCCCCTTATGCGCGAGGTATAGCTCAAAGTGCCACCTTTATAGCCCGTAGCCAGGGCCACCTGCATACTTCTAGATGGGCTGCGTCTCCTTCTGCGCCATTGCACAGTCTTCAACTCCGGGATTTCAGACCTTGATATCGTCAGGGACTGTCGTCCCTGACGACAGTCCCGTCCGCCGCAAAACCCATGAGCGATGAGTAGACCGGTCAGGTCTCTGGGCCCAGAACTCTTTGTCAATAAATGGCCCTCGGGTGGAGGCAGTTTTGGCCTGGCCCGACGGGTCTAGTGTGTGTTCATGGCTATGTTTTGCGTAGGTTCTGAGTCTACGCGTGAGCTTTCTGGTCGCCCCACGCTATGTTTGTGGCAGTTGAAGACAGTTATGAGACAGTCACGATTCTGAAGGGAATAACGCAATTCTGCATTAGTTTTTCAACGTCAACATGATCTGAATATTTTTAGGGATAGTCATGAGCTCTCTAACGCACCAAACCGTGCGCAATCCGGATAATCGTAGCTCCCGCTACGTCAGTCGAAGCACAGCACCCCAAACCAGCCGCTCACTCGGCGGCGTGCTACCACGTCGCCCGCCGAGGTGCATTCACACATCAAGAACCCATCAAAACGCCATTCCGAGGGTGCAGATGTCCCTACGCGTAATGGCGGTGCCCCTCGCACCTTTGGGGTCTGTTTCAATGAGCTAATCATCAAGTTTGGTGATGGGGATTGATGTGGGTCCAAACCTGTTTGCGGACCTGCAGTCAGAACTTCGACTGTCCCCAAGTAACAGAATGTACTACTGAGTTCGGGACGCCGAGCCAGAAATTTGGCTCAGTCCCTCACTAAGAAACTGCACTACTGGCATCCGGCGGATCATTCACCGGACGCCTCAGGAGCCCTTCTGGAGCAAAATCTCCAGATGGAAATTTGTTACTTGGTCAGGTGGATTATCCACCTCCGGTCAAATCGCAGCCGACTCCCAGAGCTGTTGAGCACACCCCAACTTTGCAAGCCTGTATCTCCCTTGTTACTTGTTCGATTCCGGTGAAACAGCTTCCACCAGATTTAGCAACTTGTCACATTTCAGGGGCAATCCTCCATTTTAGGATCCGAGCAATCCTTGAGCTTCCAGATCCACCGACAAAGATTTTCCTCTCTCTGGCGGCTCATCGGAGCCTCCAGGTGCCACACTTGGGCATGCAGCGGGGCAAATCTTCAACAAATACCCACGACAAGACAGTCCCTTTGTTCATCGCCTAGATCAAGCATACTGGGGTGATTACTTCTACGTCACAAACTAGGTCTGAGCTCTCCACTACATCATCACAGACAAGACTTTCCACTGCATCATCCAATCGCATAGATACTCCATTAGGAGAGTCATTCGTGACATTTGACTGCAATGTGCAAGCGGGAGGCCCGGACCGCTCAACAATCCTACAATACCAGCCACTTGGCCAATGGATTGGTGCCATCCGCAATCCCAGCATCTGCTCCCAGACCTCATCGCCTCCCTAGACCTCCTCCTCTGAGAAGAAGAGCAGAAGTCCCTCCAGTCGTCTCCTCGGATGATGAATATCAAAGCAACAAATGGATCCTGATGAGTCTGGTTCAGGGGGACTGATGGAAATAAGCGAGAACCAGCCTCACCTCCTCTATCTTTCAGAAAAATCAGAGTCTCAGAATAAAGGTTCAGACCCCATCAGAACCAACTTGACGAAACGGCTCTTCCATCATTCGACCATTTAACCAACAGTCAAGTGACCCCCCAATGAAGTAACAACTGTCACTCGCGTTCGGCTAATGGAAAGAAGTCGTTGTCTCCCATGATGTATCCTGTTCTGCTGTATACATCAAGGATGTTCATTCCCTCATATTTTAACCAGAATAGTTCTTCTCATCCTGTTCCCTCTGGTTCCCCAGCTTCGCCGCCGTGTCTTTGCTGTGCTCGCTCCTTGAATACCTTGCCTTCGCCACTCTCTCTGAGCTCCCAGCTCTGCCCTCCGTCACTCTCGCTCCTTCGCTCAGCACTCTCCAAGCCAGCCATCACTCACCTTTCTCTGGCTCTCTCTCTCAATAGCTTCTGTCTACCTTGTCTCCTTTGTACCTTGGCCTCTCTCAAGCTCTGCAACTAACTCCTTGGGACTGCTCTCGCTTCCGAAACTTTGCTGACATACTCGTGCATCTTCAGATGCTTCTGCTGTTGCCGTTCATAGGCTTACATTCTTCTGACAACCACCCCCTCAGTACTGACCACGTGCTCACTCCCCTCCACTGATGCCCCTTCCTCTGCTGCACTAACTACCTCTGCTCAGACAATGCTACACCGACCAGGTTTTCTCTCCTCTCTCTACAGCCTGGTGCTGAGGTGCCCACCACCTCCAAAACCTCCCAAGCTTTCTGTGCGTTGTACCTCAACAGAATCAGGACTCCCGAGCCTACCTTTCAAGGCTTGCACCCCTCTCCCAATCTGAGGGGTGTGTCTGAAATTATCTCGGAGATTGCTTGGAGGGGTGCAGCTGCCGAGAAAACAAAGAGTGACAACGCAGGTCATCTCTGAAGAAATCCGATCAAGGTCCAAACGGTCTACCAACCGACCATTGTGCACACCTTGCCAAGAACAAACCAACGGTTTTGTGCAACAAATTTCAAGGCAAAACGTACTTACGTAGATCGCTCCTGCGCACCATACTCCGCTATGCGTACAGCTAGAAAAGCCAGATCGTGGTCTCGCGGCGCTTCTCCTTCTCTCTGCCTGAGTCGCCACTATACTCTTGTGCCCGTCCAAGAAAGTGCGCTAGGCTAGGATTCTACCTATTTTTATTGCGTGTATTCTATTGAGTAATCAATCCATTGGATTCCTCTCAAGGCTCACCCTTAGGGCCGCCTCCAGTCCCTTTGTCTTGCATTTTTTCTCACCGCCCGTGCTCTTGCACTGTGCCTAGTTCCTTTCCAGTGACATCATTCTTACATTAGCAATGTCTGCACCTTCAAGGAATCTTCCTCTCTTCTCTCCAAAGTGTTGCGTTCACTCAAAAATCCTTGCCCCTTAGTGCTCACACATCCATGCCGCACCCAGAACACCTTCTTTTGTTTTCCTTTGCTTGCACTTCCATTCCGCTTTTTGCTGCCGTTTCCCACCTCCTGCTGCTCGTGCTTCTGTCCTCACTGAAAACGCTTGTCCTTTTGACCGTTCCCATCAACAGCAGCACCTGCAATATTCTGACACTTCGCGCCTCAGCTCAAGGCTCTCTAATTCTATCATTGTTCGTGGTTTTCACATAGCATTACTTCTACTTACTTCTACCATCACTCGCTCTGCTCATTTCATCCTTCTGACACTACCTCGATGACAAGGGCCTACTTGAGCTGGTCAGGGGTGAAGAAATTGCCCCTCCAAATACTGCAATGCCGGAGGAAATGGACAAGTAGATGAAGCGCAACAAAAAGGCGCCTGCCTTTTTAGTGTGAGTATTGGCTCCGAAGGAGTGCTCCCTCATTCAAGGATGCACGGAGGCTATGGAGGCCTAAGAGAAACTCTGCACCATCTACAAGTCCACCAACCTTGATAACCAGCTCTTTGTATTCAAGAACCAAGCCAATTAGGGAAACAACATCATGCAGGTCTTGTAGAATATTGATTCCCGTACTGTGGGATGCATAGCCACCGTGAAGAAGGGCGACCCTCGTCTGCAAGCCTCATTCCGGCCTTGCCGGACAGTTGGAATTCCATGATCACCATCATTGGCGACTACTTCGCCGATGAGGTGAAGTACCCAAAGGTGGCTGAGTACGTCCCGCACTGAATGGATGCGGTGTGGTGGGAGAGACAGTGCAACAACATTAAGTTCCGCATATGCCGAACGCCCTCAGGTAGAGGGGGACGCAAGAAGGGGAAGGGTTCTAAGCAGAGCACGAAGAAAGATCACAAGAAGGGGGAGTGCTATGTCTGTGCCAAAGAAGGACACCATGCATACAACTGTCCCAACAAGAAGCCGGACCAGCCGGGTGTTAAAATAGCATGCATCTTGTCCACTGCCTCTCTGGCTAGCTACACATACAGATAAGGCATGCATTGCTCTATGGAGTATGTCCCCTTGGTCTGTTTTGAGATGGGCGCGGAATGCACTACCCATAATGGGTATGCCCCCTGTCGCTCATCATAGGAACCATACCTTTTTGGCTTGGTTGATTAGGCACCGGAGTCTCAAACGAGAGGTCACGGATTCAAACCCCGCCATGGCCACAATCTTCTTTGTGGCCAAAACTGGGACAGGAAGCTTCTAGGAAGCTTACTAGAGCCTGCCTTGAGGATGACACTTGGCGGTCTAAGGACGCGCCAAGTAGGACTGTAGGTTGAGGTTGGATCCAGTGGAGCCACTACAAGCAGATGCTTTCACAAAAGCTCTCCAAGTATAAAAGCCTGTACCTTGCATACATCCATTTATAGTTCTTGCCTTTGAGACTCCTCACAGAGTGTCCAACCAAAGGTAGACACTAAAGACCAACATGCGGACTTTGTGAGGTTGCAAACCAAACAAACCTAAAGTGTGGATCCCTTTTTCGAGGGTGATACGTTATCTTGGTTGCAATACCAAGAGCGGTTGGCGGCCTCCCGTGTCGGGACCCGTTTTCTAGACCGTTGATATCTGGCGCATTGACAAAGTGTTATGGGCCCACACTTCTGGTTCTAAAGCACTCTTCCAAGACCGACTAGCGGGTGGTCTTGTACGGTGCACGCGTACAACAGGGACACAAAGATCGGACGGCTCCTGTTTGTTCCATTGGCTCCATCGGCTTCTTCAGGTAGGGTGCGCGCACGTGGCGGACTAGGGGAAGAGGAATGGCTCTGTCCATGCCCCATCATCGGCGGGAGGGGTATGCAACGGAACCAACTGCACCTTTGACAACGGTCGCAGTCAGCAGCCTCATCAGCCTCATTGGCTTCAACAAAGCAGAGTAGCAGCGAAGCAGAGAAGATGAGCAACCGCAGGAAATGGCAGATCCGAATCAAGCCCGCCTTGAGGCGGGTATGTCCAAATTCACGGGGACAAGGTTTTCCTTGTGGAAATGGTAGTTTGAGACTGTCATGAACGTGCGTGGCTACCTCGACATCCTAAAAGGGATCGAGAAAGCACCTGCCGATGCGACCGTGACGGCGCATGCGGCTGACCTTGCAGCATGCACGATGAAAAACAACATGGCACTCGCCATTCTTGCGACAATCAGATTGAGATCCGCGTGAATGTGGTCCCGACGTTGGTCTGATAGACTCTATTGGTTCACGTCTACTGTTTTGGGCGAATCTAAGACTGAGCTTGAGCTTTCTGGTCGCCTCAAGCTATGTGAGTTTGAATTCTAAAACAGTCAGATTGCAAAGGGAATAACGTCATTTTACGTTAGTTTTTTAGCATGACCATGATGACAATATTTTTAGGGCTAGTCATGAGCTCTCCAACGCACCAAACCCTACGATTTGGCCAAGCATAGCCCAAGTTACGCTTGCCGAAGTGCAGGTCTCACCCACCACAGAAGCCTGACGCCGCCACCTGCCGTGGCGCCTTTCTTCACTTGCGAAGCGCCTTTTCCAAGGGGCATATCCCATTGCACATGGTATGGGGTTCCCCTGCACTGTTTCCACGCATCCTACCCTCTTTTGGGCCGCGTTTGCTGATGGGGTGTGGCAAGGTTCAAAACCTTTCCGTGGACCTGCAGTCAGAATATTGACCAAGTCCCTGAGTAACAAAACGTACTTCTGAGTTTTGGACACCGAGCCAGAATATTGGCCAAGTCCTTCAGTAATAACCTGCACTAATGGATCCGGTGGATGACCCTCTGGATCAGGTGGATCATCCACCGGACGCCTTGGCAGGCCTATCAGAGCAATTTCTCCAGATGGTAATTCTGTTACTCGATCCGGTCGATTATAGACCGGATTTCGAGTCACAGTCGGCTCCCAAAGCCCCTGCGCACACCCCAACTTTGGAAGGCCATATCTCCCTTGATACTTGTGCGATTTTGACAAACAACTTCCACTGGATTTGCCAACTCATTAGCTTTTAGGGGCAATCCTCCATTTCAGGATCCGAGCAATCTTTGAGTCGCCAGATCCGCCGGAGTGGTGTTTCAACTTTCTGGCGACTCGTCGGCGCCTCTCCGCGCTGCACTTGGGCACGCGGAGGGGCAATTTTTTCAACATTCTCCCCCTTGCACCTGCCATGCCCGCTGCTCCTGCTTGCTCTTACTCATCTTCCGGTGCGCGCTCCACCCTGTCATAGCTGGTCATCCCAAGTCCGGCCACGCTCATCGCGTGCTGGTCTGTAGCTTGCGCCTTGGTCAAGCAATCCGCAAGCATGTTGTGCGTGCTGCAGTGCTGCAGCATCACCTGTCCCTTCTTGTTCATGTCCCGTGCGTAGTGATAATGCACGTCGATGTGCTTTGTCCTCCTGTGCTGCTTCGGGTTGTTGGTCAGCAAGATGGAGCCGTTGTTGTCTTCTTGCACTACCTTTGGCTCCAGCTGTAGCATACCCAGCTCCCCCCGCAACCTACGGAGCCACACTGCCTCCTTGACCGCCTCGGCCAGCGCGATGTACTTTGCTTCCACTCTGGAGGTGGTAACGCAGTCTAGCTTCCTGCTGCACCACGAGACCGCTGCACGAGCGAGGAAGAACATGTATCCAGATGTGGACATCCGCTTGTCCACATCCCTAGCATCGTCTGCATCCGTGTAACAGACCAGACGCAAGGGGTCCGCACGTCCCTTGCCGTTGAACATCAGGCACGCGTGCCACGTCGCGTGTAGGTAGCGGAGGATGCATTTGAATGCCTGCTAGTGTAGTGGCCCTGGATCGGCCACGTACCTGCTCACTTGGCCCACCGCGTAGGCCAGGTCCGGTCGAGTCTCTACCATGGCATACATGAGGCCGCCCACCGCCAATTGGTTGGGCACCCCTGTCATATCCTCCCACTCTTCTTTTGTTTGCGGCGCCATTGCCGCACTCAGTTCATGTGTTGTGGATACATGACTGCACACTGGTTTGCAGCCCTCCATGCCGTACCGCTTCAGCACCTCGGCTACGTATTTGGCCTGCCCAAGCTCAACCGTGCGCGCCCTCCGGTTTCGTGTAATGCTCACCCCGAGATAGAACTCCAGCTCCCCTTTGTCCGACATCTGGAACCTACTCCTCAGCTACTCTTTCAGCTGCTGTAGGCTTGGCAGGTCTGAGGAGCACAATATCTGATTGTCCACGTAGAGTGCAACAATCTAATGGAGCTTCTTGCTGCGCCGCACGTACACACTGTGATCTGTCTCACAGCGCATGAAGCCAAGTTGTGCCATGAAGCTGTCCATCTGTTGGTAACAGCATCGGGGTAATTATTTTGGCCCATACAAGGACTTCCGCAGCTTGCACACCTTTCCGTCCGGCGCCTCCACCCCCTCCGGCACCTCCATGTAGATTTCTTTGTCGATGATGCCATTGAGGAAGGTCGTCTTGATGTCCATTTTGTGGAGCTCCATGTCCTTTGCGGCCGCCACCGCAAGGATCGCCCAGATGCTTGTAAACTTGGCAACGAGGGCAAACGTCTCATCGTCGTGTTTGTCCTTACACTGTGCATACCCCTTTGCCACAAGCCACCCCTTGTACTTGTCAACCACTCCTTCCTTCGTGAACTTGGTCTTGAAAACCCACTTGGAGTCGATAACCTTGGCGTCTTTCGGCCTGTCAACCAGCTGCCACGTTTTGTTTTCAGCAATGGACGCCAACTCTGACTTGATGGCGGCGTACCACTGCTCCCTTGTCAGGCATACTTTGGCCGCAGCTCCGTAGGGAAGGCCCATTCGCGGGGAGGACCTGGGCAGCCTGAGATCCGCGTGCAGAACGCTGGCTCCCGCGGACACGGTTGAAGGAGGAGGAAGAAGGCGGGAAGCGGTGGTGGGAAATCTGCGGTACAAAGAGAACAAAGATGAGCCGTAGCAAGATCTGCGATCACTGACAGGGCATAGACAAGTAAGCGGACGGACCGAGCAATCAGAGGAGAAAACACCCAACCAACATCAGTGATCATGCGTCAATCATTGAGGAACCTCTGGGGATGCACCGCGAGAGACGAAGATTCAAGGAAGAACACGAAGACTGCGTGCACAAGCCGCGGATGAAGAGGATGATTAGTAGAAGATATGCTGTATTTGAGGATGAGACCCGCGGGGTGTAGCCGCACCGCGTGCAGTCCAAGTAGGAGGAAAGGAAGATAGCTTGAGAGGGAGGAGACCGACAGTGTGTAGACACACCGTGCGGAGTCCCAAGTAGACAAGACCTAGATGGCACTAGCACAAAGCTAGCTGAGTCTTGCTTGCTTCCCTGAGCAATACTCCGCACTCATGTACTCCATCAAGCTTATCAAAGCCTTTTACTTGCTCTCCTCTGCATTCACTGCCCCACTGCATCTGTGCCTTCCATAGCTCTTGGAGTCCTATTTGCAGAGAGCGGGATTGTTTGCGTGAAGAGCCAAGAACCCAGATGAAGTGAGCTGCCGGCAGTGCCCTTGCTTGCACACATCCGCGGAACAAGGATTCTCCGGAGAGGAGCTAGAAGCCACCAGGTGGCGGGCTCCTGTGTGGCAAGAACTAGATCGCGGAGTGTCATTCATCGGTGAGGTTTGTGCGTAGAGATCTAGATCTGCGGTCCACGGAATTGTCCGTAGCTTGGAGCTGGTATCTGTGTTCCATTGTATGCCTAGCCTAAGCATTAGTGGTTGCGAGAAGTGCATAGTCCGCGGATAGCGCGGAATAAGATCTGCGCGGAAACCGTCAAGGGTGTGGCAAAATTGGAGGTATCAGTGTCATGGTAGGTGAGCATGGATACTTCCTTGCTCTTTGTTTAGCGGAACTGCACGTAACCTTTAGATCGGTCATTGATGTCGGCAGCAGCCTTTGTGTATCACGGTTGTAGGAGACGGCAGCAGCAGCCATCTGTGTGGTGTTTCTTGCTGTGCCAAGCCACCACATACAAAGGCGGTCAGAGTTCCTTGCCTGTGTTGTCCCACACCCCAGTCAGCTCCTCACTCGGTGCTAACCCCTTGGTCCAACACCGACGGGTGAAGGACTGGTTGGGGCAACTGCACTGGCGTTGCATCCTGGACGCTCTCGGCAAACTTGTGGAAGTAGAACCAATATCCGACCATGGCAGCCACGGATCCAGCCAGTCCCAGCACGAGTCAAAGGGATAGGAGGCTGTGATTCCGGCATCGCCTTGGTTTTCCGATCCCCAACCATCATCGGAGCAGTACTCTGCTGGTGGAGGATCCGAGGCCTATCGCGGATTGTTCTATCGGCGTCGTGGCGGGCAGCAGCCGTAGGTGGCTGGCAACTCAACAGTGCAGCACCCACCTCTGCCAGTGCATCCGCAAACTCTACTACAAAACCCCGAGGAATCAGGAACCACCAGGATCCTAACAGTGGACGGCCAGCACTCAATGATGGACTTGTAGCTTCCGCGATTGGGATGCCCCTCGACCCGAACCTGCCGCGGCAACTGGCGGGGATGGTTCCGGAGGGTATGTTGGCAAGATCACCTATGATTGGACTACAGTAGCAGCGGTTGGTCCCACCAGCACTCCACCCAGGAAACGAGCTACTGTGGACACCGGTGCCCCCACAAATAACTGGATCCGTGCAGTTGTCGGCGAATCAACCTGTGGCAAATCAACCTTCCCCACCTGCGGGAGCAATGGCGGTGGAACCCGACACACCCTCTCAGGCAACGGGATTGCCACAGCTGCCGATGCACTCACTACAGCAGACTCTGGGAGTTGGATAGGCAAAGGTGCCAGCGTAGTCCTCCGCATCCAGATCTGGGCCGCAACAGATACCTTTCTAGCTAAGCATGGGCATACCACTAACGGGAACACCCCCACACATCATACTGAAGGCACCGTTGTAACAGTAAGCGTACCTTTCCCAGGCGGCGACAAATGTGCCACAAGTGGGAGCACTACCGCATCCACCGGCAACTACACTACCGACCCCGCAACCTTGGCAGCCCGTGCCACAAGCAGGAGTGGCGGTTCAGCCTCTTGTGGGGATGACACAGCCAAGGAATCAGGGTGGGGGCATTATTCACAAGGGAGCTCCAGCCCAACCAACAGGGACTCAACCTTTGAGCCATCCGCAGCAGGCGCTTGGGGGTGTGACGCCGATGAGCACCATGATTTAGCCTCCTGCTACCACTCCGCCCTCATGGACGACACAGCACCATCAGCCTATGGGCATGATGCAGATGGGAGCGACACCACCAATACCCGTAACCAGCGCACTGTTGCAGCCACCAGTGATTGTTCCTCAACAATTACCCCACTAGCACCTGATTGGAGATGGGTCCGCGGGAGCACCGCCACCAATGTCAGTGCCGTCAATGATGATGTAGGGGCACTCGCACCTACCACCGCAACAAACGCACACTGCCAATGTGGGACCAGCGGCTCAACTCTATCCCGCAGCTGTGACTCTTGCCAGCTAGGCGTGTTGGGCACCCCAGGTGATGGCACCATAGGCAACCGGGACCTAGGCTCCGCCCCCTGTGATGGAATTCTTCTCCACAATTTACACTGCTACTACACCAGTGCCTCCCTCTTGGTACATGCTTCCCCCACCCATGCAGCCAGGCTTTCCCATGCCCGCAGGGCAGTCACAGCCGTCGAACCCTCCTACTGGATACTCTGCAACCCCATCTGCAACCATTCAGTTGCCAGATGCTGTGACTGCATTGACGACTAACCGCAGCACCATTCCGCAACTACAATATATCCGTTCGGAACCCGCCAACATCCTGAGCTTGGACTCCTTTAGGGGTGCCCCGGAGGAGGACCCCTGGGTCTGGCTCAAACGGATTACCCTCTATGCTAGTATCAGCAAAATTCCACCCAACCTCTGCCTTGCCACTGCATAACTTCACCTCCAGGGGGCTGCAACTGACTGGTACAACGCGCGGGCACCTTTCCCATCTTTCGAGGACTTTGGCAATGCACTTATCAAGCGCTTCAAGCACCTGACAAAGGAAGAAGCGCTACGGAAGATTGAGAAGGAGGTCATACGCAAGGATGATGATATCCGCAGATTCTTGGACCAGTTCCTGACTTGGGTGTCAGTGGCCAAGAGCCCGCAAGGGGAAGGCTTGCCGCGGTGGGTCCTGCTGCAGAACCTCATCCGCGCCCTCCCCAATGAGAGAAGCAACCTCATCGTTGCCAACCACTATCATTCCCTCCAAGATGCGGTGCGGGACGCCACCGCTATATTCACCAGACAGCGGTCCACCTGACAATACCAGGGCAACGAGACCCATGCGCCCTCATCTTCACACGCCCCGCCTCCGCGACAGCAGAAGCCAAGAGCTTGCTATACGTGCCAGAGCCTGGAACACATTGCACGGGATTGCCCTCATAAGCGACAGGTAGCTCCGTCCCCTGACCCAATCTCCAAGGATCCTATGGTCTAGCAGTGGCAGCAGTACTATAACCAGACGTGGCCAGGTCAGCAGCAGCAGCACCAGCAGCAGCAGCTGCAATAGCAACCACCTCCGCCCCCTCTCAGGCAGGACCAAGTGGCTCCGCAGGGAGCAGGCCAGGGTATCTTGCCGAATCCATCCCCAAACCTGCGACAGGCGCCCGCAACATCAAGCTTGGATTACCTATGGCTGAGGACAAAACTACGGAGGTGACACCCACGTGTGAAGAGACGGAACTCATCAAACGAGCGCGTCAGCTCAAACTCCGCAAATGGGATCTATAGGAAGTCCCACAGCTCCAGACGGATTAACAGAGAAAAGTAGAGGCCGCAAAAGCCCAGCTTCAGGACACCGTACCCGCCCGCTCCATGCCACCCGTGGAAAGGCGCCGTGTTGTGGACCCCGTACCTACGGCATTTCCATCCAATGCTACTACCCATTCCGCCCCCCAGATTACCGCCATCACTGCACCAGACTCTATGGACCCCGTGGAAAAGCTCTTCACAACTCCCATTGCCTCTGTGAACTTCTTCGACTTCCTCCCCCTCCATCCTGAGCTGGCTCCGCGGCTCAGGGAGGAATTTGCCAGAGCCAATCATCGCCTCCAGAGTGTTGGTATGTCTCTCGCATGCACCTCTCCGCCACACGGCACACAGAACACCAAACGGGTCGCGGCAGAGACTCCACCAGGATTGACCACAGAAGAGACAGAATGGGGATGGGCGCCACAGCCTCTAGAACCACCCCACCACAACGACCGCCACTACGGGGTCGCATGTTGCGTGATCTGGATTTGTGGCCGCAAGTTCCTTGCCATGATTGACACCGGTGCAACCCACACCACCGTGGCCCTTTGCGTCCTCTGTCTTGTCAGCTGGGCAGAGCGAGTCCTTCCAACACGTCGGATGTTCAGCAACTCCGCGGGAGGAATGCACTATGGGGATGGGGAAGTGCAGGGATTACCCCTGCAGGTGGGATCTCTTCACGAGCCAATGGATGTCCAAGTCACACGAGCCGGGACTTATGACGTCCTCCTGGGCATGCATTATCTCCTTCCGCGACAGGGCAACCTCTTGTTTTCTCTTGGCATCATGCAGCTCACATCCACCACGGGTACGAAGGAGTACGCTCTCATCACCATGGGCAACCACATCACGGTGCCACTAATCGGCGGTGCGACCTTCTCCCTCCCAGAAGTAGCGCAGGAAGACTCCCACATTCGCGTCCAAAAGCAACCTGATCCCAGCGGAGCCCGACCTTGACACGAAGCAGGTGTCCATTAAAGAGTGGCATGAACTCTCAGAAGACCATGCGGAGCCAGGGATACGTGCAAGTCTTCTTGGGTTGTGGCAGCTGAGTGAATAAGTATTCGGCCAGGGCCTTCCCCTGGATGACGACGAGGAATTCTACCCCATCCGCGACCAGTTACCACCTCCGCCCCCGCGGTGGGACCATATCCTGCACCCTCACCTCTCACCGGCTCAAAGGCAGGATTTCCGGGACCTGTTGGACTCGTTGGCCGATATCTTTGCTGGCTTCGCGACAGACCTTGGGGCTGTCAATGCATTCCACGTTATCAACACCGGAGCAGCTCCCGCGATCAAGCAGAAAGTCCGCCGGATCCTCCCCTATCAGGAGCATATTATCAATGAGGGTCTAGCAGAATTGAAATCGCAAGGAGTCATCATCCCCATCGTCAGCCCTTGGCAAGCCAACTTGGTCATCGTCGGCAAACCGGACGGGTCCAAACGCGTCTGTTTCACTTTCGCGACCTCAACCGCGTCACGGAGGAAGATGCCTACCCCATGGCGTTGATCGTCGACATTTAGGAGCACGAGTAGGGACACAGATGGTTCGCGAAGCTGGACGTTAAGACACCCTTCCACGCCGTTCCTATGCACCCGGAATCCATCGCTAAGACAGCCTTCGTTACCCCCGAGGGACTCTAGACTTTCACTCGCATGCCCTTTAGCCTCCGCAACGCCAGTGCCACATTCCAATGCGTCATGGACTCCACCCTCCGCGACATTCCCAATTCGAGCTGTTACATTGACGACATCATGGTTGCGGCCCACAGATTCGCGGATCTTTTCTCCTCCATCACTGCTGTTTTCTCTGCCCTCCACGCTGCTAACCTCAAACTCAAAGCCGCCAAGTGCTCCATCGGCGCCGCGGAGATGGAATTTCTGGGGTTCGTCATGAGCGCCGATGGCATCAAAACGCATCCCGCAAAAATCGCGGCAGTCCAAGAATGGCGCCGACCCACCACGGCGGGCCAGGTCAAGATCTTCTGAGGCTTCGTCTCTTTCTACCTTAAGTTTGTCCGTGACCACGCCTGCATTATCCGCCCACTACAGCAACTCACCCATCAGGACATCCCATTCAAATGGACACTGGAGTGTGCCGTTGCTTGGGCGGAGATCAAACATCGACTGGTCACCACCCCCATGCTTGAGTTCCCTAATTTCAACCTACTCTTCTCCATCACTACCGACTTGTCGCGAGACGACCTGGGTGCGGTCCTATCGCAATCCATCCAGGAACCAATCCAGCGGGTGATAGCGTATGCCAGTCGAGCCCTCACTGACGGCTCGCGGAACTACCCACCAGTGAAAGGCGAATGCCTGGCCGTGCTGTGGGCCCTCTAGCACTTCCCCGACTACGTCAAGAACGGTAAGCCTTTCATGGTCCTCACCAACCATCAAGCGCTACAATGGCTCCTCACGACCCAGAATCACGAGGGCATATTGGCCAAGTGGGCGCTCCTCTTGCAGGGCTACAACATGAAGATCAAGTACCAACCCGCGCTTGCTAATTGCAATGTCAATGCACTCAGCCGCCTTCCCCGCGCTGATTGGCCACATCCCGCGGACCAGCGTGAAAACCCCGCGGATTCGCCTCTTGTAGCTGTTCCTCCTCCGGTGGACGCTGAACACCAATGGGAAGGCGTAGCCCAAGAGTTCACGGACGCAGAATCCACGACTGCCCTCCAACTCCTGTCCAAATTGGAACCTGCTGAGTGTCTGGGCCCCATAGACACCCTCTCGGCCCTCCCCGATACGAGCCTCCAGCTGGCCCGTCGCTTCAACCCTACGATCTGCGGCTGGACACTAGAAGAGATCGTGCCACATCTCTTGCCTCGACCCTTGCCGCGATTGCGTTGGACAGCTCCCGGTGTGCCCGCCGTTACCTCCCCTCCAAGACTGCCCCCCACTCCCTCTACATCCCCTCTCCTCAACATGCGCCACCCTCTGTCATTGGTCGACTTCCTCCTTCATTCCCCTGCATCTGCGTAACGTCTCCAGACTCTCTTCTCCTCCTCCGACCTCTCTCTCTGTCTCCCATTGGCATCCGACTCTCCTACACCGTTAACCGCGACACGGGTGTCCGCATGGTGGCCCAGCCATCCTTACGACACACTCCCGTGTCCGGGAAGATTCTAGCCGCGCACCATGCACGTGGGCCCCTACTCCGCTGATCTCGGGCCCACCGTCACCAGCCGAGGTCCACGTGGCATCGTGCTACGTCTGGGTATGTGGGCGCAAGTTCGTGGCCATCGTGGACACCGGAGCCACACACACCACCATAGCGCTCCGGATGGTACACACATTACGTATCGACCATCTCCTCGAACCCAGCCGGCTCCGCTACTCTATCTCCACTAGAGCCATTGATGCTCCCATTGGCCCGATCGTGGCCCACCCTATCCAGGTCGCCAATGTACATGCACCGCATACCGTGCAGGTGTGCGATGTGCGCACGTACGATATGCTCCTGGTGGCCGACGGGCTCGCATTGCGCCAAGCGGATACATTGCTCGGCACCGGCATTCTTCGCCTCATTTCAGTCTCCGGCGTTCGATCGTTCACTCCACTTTTTACTTCACCTCAACCTCTCTCCGTTCCTCCTCCCATGGTCCTCACGCCACCCTCCTCTGGCACTGAGTTCCCTTGCCGCGTCACACGAAATTGGGGCAAACTACGGAACAGCCTCTGCCATGGCTCGTCCTTCCCGCGCGGAGTGCGCGCATGCGAATAGGGGCGGTGGCGGCACCGCAAGGCGACACATCCGGCGACAGACCACAAACTGAGCCACGGCCGGAACAAGATACTCCACACCACCCACGACGGCAACCTCACCTGGGGCATCTCAGGCCCCCCGGGGCCCCTCCGCACCCCCGGCAGCAGCAGCAGCTTCATCCGGAGAACCTCCGACCTCGGGCTATCCCACGTCACCAGGGGCATCTCCGGCCCCCCAGGGCCCTCCCGCGCTACCTGAAACATCTCCAGCTCCCCGAGTCCCTTTTGCGTTGCCTAGGACACCTATGGCTCCCCGGGGCTCCTTTGCGGCTCACCTAGAGCGACTCCGACATCGGGCCCTTTCGCACCACCCACAGTAGCAGCCCCGTAGCACCTCTAGCACTGGGCCCTCCTGCAACCCCAGAAGTGACCGCATCCATGGGCGCACCACCGCCGACTGGTCCCTCTGCGCCAACAGCGCACTCCTCCTCCCCACCCGCCTCACAAGGCAATCCGGCGCACGGCACACCACATCCCACACTCAGTGCGGAACAAGCATGGAAGGCGCGCGCAACTGCCTGGAAGAGAGCTCTGGTGACAACGGAGAGCAACCCAGAGCAAACCAACTGCTGGACGTGGTCATCAGAGTCATTGCGCACCTACAAGATGAGCTCCCTGAGGTCGTCCATGCGTCAATGGGGGACTCCTTCTACAACAAGGCATGGCAGAGAGCCCTGAAAGGCACGGCCAAGACTGCATTGGCCCTGAACCAGCGCGGAACGTCTCATCTCGGCGCTCCGTAATGTCCTTTATCTCCGACCGGACCGTGGAATGGCAGGTGTGGCAGCATTTCTTGACAAGGACTAACTAGACCGCGCAGTAAACATTGCCCGTGACTGGTGGCTCCTGGTCCGCAACGACCAGGACGCGGATCCCACCCGATGCAACGTACACTTGCTTCAAGAACGCGCTCGGGCACTTACCCTCTACCACGCCCACCAAATGCCAGCGGGAACGATGGTGGCACCAGATAGAAAGACTGCCGCAAAGGTGTGGAGGTGGGGATACCTGATCGGGCTGGTCACATACAGATGGGGAGCTGAGTGTACCGCTGCAGAACGTGCGAGCTTCACCGCGTCGGAGACGCAATACAAGAGCTGGTTTGCCACCATCAACAAATGCTTGCAGCTCACCTTGGATGGAACCCCACAACAGAGGATAGTAGCTGCGGTGGCACAAGGACTGTGGAAGACTCTGAGAGAACTAGGCACTAAGCTAACGGAGGAGGCGGCACATCAATGGGCCCGGGAAGCTGCTGGGGTATGTGGGGAAAAGAAGAACCATGTCCTCATGGAAATAGAAGAGGCTCACGAATACCTCCGCGACTCCCCTGAGCTCGCGTAAAAAAGGGACAAGGTATAGGCTGTCTAGTGGCAGAGGGCGGAAGAAGAGAAGCAAGAAGCAAAGGCAGTTGCGACATAATTGGTTGCGGAGTTTGAGACAGAGTTGGCAGAGGCCGGAGTAGTAGGCGAGGCAGCGGTGGCAGACACAAAAGAGATGGGAGGAACCGCGGTGGAGGCAGCAAGGGCAGCAATTGAACAAGCGGCAGAGGAAAGGGCTCCACAGCAACAGGGAGCGATGCAAGGGGGAAGTGGAAGGCGGGCACAGGACGTGCGTGCGCAGGTGAGAGCAGCTGCAGCCAAAAGGACAGCATTGAATCATTCTTCCCGACCTGTCTTGTCGGCGGCTTCGCGGGACAAACAGGCCAAGCTTTAGGATGTGGCCAAGAGAGCCGCGGCATCATCAACCACCATCACACAAGCTATCTCACACCAGGCAGCCTCGATCAGAGCCGCGACTACCCCTCAGAAGAAATCAGAAAAACAAGCCCCTTCCGCAGACACCACACCCACATCTCGCCAACACGGACAAGAGAAGCGGACCGTCAAAGACAGCACCACTGGTGCGCCCGCAGCCAAGCGCAGCAAGCAGCACCGCCCTGCCCAAGATACCCAACAAAGTATTGATCCGGCGCAACTCGTGCAAGCCCAGCGGGATGACGTCCAAACCTTGGAGATGCTCATGGCGGTGTTCCGCAATGTTCCGATGCCCACCGGCTCGGTCCCAGCCCACTTACAACCCCTACTAGGGGGTGCCGGCGCGGCAGTGCACCAAGAGAAAGGGACAATGGAAAGCGTCGCGGTCCCGGCAATAAGGAAGAGGACCGCGCGGGTGGTAATCTCAGAACTCAGTGAGTCACCAGGACCTGACCAAGAGCAGCCCATCGCAAAGGGTCAGGGCCTGCTGCGGCTCCCAGAGGTAGCGGCACGGCAGAAGCCAGAGGCGGAGACAAGTGAGGCACGCGGAGCACGAGGTCAGCAGCACGCGACACCACCAGAAGTGGGGCTGCGCAGCCAGTGGGACAAAGGAGAGCTACGTGCGGTGGGGATCCTGCGGCTCTTCCCAGCCCCGGACAGTTGGGATAGAGAGCCACCCGCCTATGACAAGGAGAACCAGCGGTGCCTGCTGGCAATGAAGGCAGAGCAGGATGCAAGGTGGGCAAAGGGGCTGCCGCCGGTGCAAAAGGAGAAGAAGAAGAAAATTGGGGAAGCTGCCGCGGAGAAGACAGGAAAAAAGGGACCCGTCGAAACACAAGATTGGCGGATCTGGCAGACCGCGCACATCTTGCTCCGCGCCACAACCAAGGAGCAGCAGAAAGCGGAGGCGGACAAAGTGTACAAGACCTTGGGAGCTCAGATGAGGGTGGAATACGAGAAGCGGAAGAAGGACAACCTCGCCCATCTCTGTGAACGGTATGCGTGGGAGGGCGGTCGCCTCTGGGGGACCACGCCACACATCTTGTTGGTGCCTCCGCCCACCATGCAAAAAGTGGTGGTCAAGGCCTACCACCGTCACCACCATTCCGGTGTACAGGCACTTAAGGAGCGGCTGTCTCCCATCCTACACATACCAAACCTCTTGCAAATCGTCAAAGAGGTGGTGCAACACTGCGCTCCATGCGGATGACACCGCAAGATCACACTGCGAGACATGCCCCTCCTCTTTCCCTCCCCTATCGGCGAGCCACTAGACCGCATCATCATCAACTTCCATGGGCCTCGTCCCCGCCGCGCCAGAGGGGAGCGATATTGGATCGCGGCAATTGATCATTTTACAAACTTCATATTGTTCCTGGCCATCCCCGACAAGTCCTCTGAGCGAGCAGCCCGCTTCATCCGGGAAGAAATCTTCTATCGCTTTGGAGGATGCTACATGGTGCACACCGACAATGGCAAGAAGTTCGCGGGAGCATTCCGCAAAGAACTTGCGGAATGGGGCGTGCAGCATAAGCACTTCGGGCGGTACCGGCCGCAGTCCCAGGGCCAAATCAAGAGGGTGCATGAAGTTTTGGAACGAGCAGTGGCCACCGCGAAAAAAAAGGACTGGGGGAGACCCTAAAGAAAACCGCACACTTCATCAACATCACCCCCAGCCGCGCCACGACGTTCTCCCCATATGCCCTCCTCTTCGACCAGCCTCCGTGTGCGGTGTTGGGAATGCCTCAGACACCACTGCAGCTGCCCTTGCACCTGGAACAACATCAAGATGGCTGCTCAGAAAAGGAAGAGGAGGGGGCCAGGGACAAAGAGATGCAGGAATGGTATCGGGAGCGGTGCCGCAAGGCATCTGCGGTGAGGGCGGAAGCCCGAATCCGGGCCTCGGTCCCGGCCTGGCGCAGATGCGGCGCCGCGAACCAATGCCTCAACCACGGGCCAATCAAAGAAGGGAATTTGGTGTACCTCCGCCCGTTCCCGGGCGCAGGACGTGAAGCAGAGGATGCCACGAAGGTGTACCGCGTGGCCGCTATGGACGCGGGGCACGTCTGGCTGGAAGGACCTGATGGGTTCAGCAAGCGGAGCTACCCGGCCACTGAGTTTGTCCTGCTACCCCCAGCCTAGCAGACACACATACCAAGAATGGGCAAAGAACTCCCTCAGCTCGAAGAATACAAAGGCTTGTGAGGATGGCGGACGGAGGAGGTGTTGAAGCAGTGCGAGGCTCAGGTGTTGGAACAGGAGGAAGCGTGGAGCCGGGAACCTCAATGGGAGGAGCCGATAGACGGTTTTGATGTGTAGGAGGTCTCCGCGAGGGAAGGACAGGCACGGTAGCGGTGACGAGGGGAGGAGCAGAAGGGTCAACAGCAGGAACAGCAAAAACAGCCGGAACGGGCCGGGCCAGAGCAAGCGGGCAGTGAAAGAACGGCCACCGGGACGCCTGCCGCTACTCCACGGAAGAGGGCACCCATGAGCCCCCGTGAATGGGCCTCCTACACGGGCCCATGTGTGTAGTACAGGGAAAATCCTCCGGAGGAGCTGCTACTAAAGGTGGTCTGCCACGTTTGTTGCCAGCCGGTACACCAAGGGCTGGAGAAGAGTTACATTGGGCTAAACCGCACCTGCCTGAAGTGTATAGAAGGGGGGCAAGAGGAGGAAGTGGAGCACAAGGAGGGGGGAGATGGGGAAACCGGTCCGGGCTCAGGCGGAGGGGAGGCACGTGGATGCTGGGACCCAGAAGAAGAGAAGATGGAGGAAGAGGAACAGGAGGAGCAGGCGGGATCACAGCAAGGAACCCGCACAGTCTCAAGGGCTACAATGCGGCAATGGCAGAAGGAGGGACGGATGGCGGCCGCAAAACGGGCGCAGATGGAAAGAGAAAGCAAGACGTGTGTCCAGTGCGGGCATAGCTGGGGCAGGGTGGTGCAGGATTGTGAAGGTTGCCACTGGAAAATATGCGCAAACTACCTACAGCAGCCGCGGAACAACAAGGGAGGACGTAGCGGACCAAAGAGGTGCGCAACGTGTCACCGGGAAATTGAGGAGGAGTGCAGAGTTTGAAAGCCACCTCGAGTGACTGTGGAAGTAGAAGAATTGGACTCGGTGGACGAGGAGGAGGAGGAATCGCCCGCAGCGACTGTGGAGCAGTGTCCCACTTGTGTGAAGGCCGTCAGCATGGGGACTCACTGCAACCAATGCAAGAGGCTGGCCCATCAGGCCTGCCTTGTGACGGGCGGATCAATGTGGGCAGGACAGTGCCACAAGTGTGTGGGACCGGCGATCACGGAAGAAGGGGCCGCGGTGGCCTATGACCACAAGACCTTGGCCCTAGCCTGCGGAGCATGTGAAGAGGACCTGAACGAGTTTGGGAAACCCTGCGGGATGTGCGAGACGATGTGCCATCTGCGGTGTGGACTGCACGGAAAAGGGGGCATATGGACCTGCAGCAGCTGTCGTGGCAAGACGCGGAAGATCAAATGGATATTCTCCAATAAGCACTCTTGCGTCGGAGATGACTGCATGGGCCAGCGCGACGCGACGGTCTTCCGTTGTGAGCACTGTGGAGGTCTAGCGCATGCAGCCCGCTTCGAGGAAGTGGGGCGGAGCAACGAGGACACGAAAATCTACCGGTGCTCGGGCTGCAGAAAGTATGAACATGCACCACATTGTTCCTCGTGCAAGAAACTGATCAACGCACCCACACTAGTAGCGCGGTGTTAAGGGTGCCGGCTCTTCGTCCACGAAAAATGTGCGAAGAAGTTCCAACGGAAAGGAGGAGCTGTGGAAAACTACTGCAGGTCATGCCAGGAGCAAAACCAACCCAGGCCCCGCAGACAGTTCAAGCGGATGACCCACTGACTCTGGGGCAGAGTCTTGCAAAAAGGGGGGGTTGGTGGCATTAGTGTTAGGCATACTTTGGCCGCAGCTCTCTAGGGAAGGCCCATCCGCGGGGAGGACCTGTGCAACCTGAGATCCGCGCGCAGAACGCTGGCTCCCGTGAACACAGTTGAGCAAAGGGTAGCGCGGATCTTAGGGGCAGGATGTCTGCAGGTTAGCACAATCACCTCCAGTGATTCCACTATAGCTAGGCCAATGAAGCAGAGGAGGAAGAAGGCAGGAAGCGGTGGTGGGAAATCCGCGGTACAAAGAGAATAAAGACGAGCCGTAGCAAGATCCGCAATCATTGACAGGGAGCAGACAAGTAAGCGGACGGACCGAGCAATCAAGGGAGAAAACACCCAACCAGCATGTGTAATCGTGCGTCAATCACAGAGGAGCCTCTTGGGATGCACCGCAGAAAACGAAGATTCAAGGAAGAACATGAAGACTGCGTGCACGAGCCACGGATGAAGAAGATGACTATTAGAAGATATTTTTTGTTTGAGGACGAGACCCGCAGGGCGTAGCCGCATCGCGTGGAGTCCAAGTAGGAGGTAAGGAAGATAGCTTGAGAGGGAGGAGACTGACGGTGTGTAGACACACTGTGCGGAGTCCCAAGTAGATAGGACCTAGATGGCACTAGCACAAAGCTAGCTCAGTCTTGCTTGCTTCCCTCAGCAATACTCCACACTCATGTACTCCGTCAAGCTTATCAAAGCCTTTTACATGCTCTCCTCTGCAATCACCACCCCACCATCGACTTGGAGGACTTCTCATATATGAGGAACCCCACCTTCTGGACTTGGGTGTGCTCCTCGGCCCCGGAATCCAGGCACCACCTGTTGGCCTTCTTAAGGGAGTGGTTCTTGTTGCTGTTGAGGAGAGACCTGCCCTTGCTGTTTTTGCCGCCGGTCTTCGCCTCCTCCGGGCACTCACGGGCCCAATGGCCCTCCTTGCCGCAGTTGCGGCACGCACATTTCATGGCGCCCTTCTTGCCGCCGCCCTTTTTGTCACTTCCTTGGTTTCTGCTTCCGCCACCGCACGTTTTGGTGACAAGAGCCGATGAGGAAGACGAGGACTCCCCGCAGCTCCGTCACTACACCTCGTTGCGGATGTACTCTACGACCGCGCCATAGGTTATCTTGTCCTCTGACCATCCTCCAAGAACGATGATGAGTGGACCCCAAGTGTCAAGTAGGGCCATGAGGAGGGCCATCACCTATAGATCCGCGTCAATCTTCCACCCCACATCGTTGCATTGCGAGGCAAGCGACTCGATCTCCTGCATGGCGGAGATGACATCATCTCCCTCATCGATTCTCACCGTGAGGAGCCGCTTCATTGCAAAGATTTGGTTCACAAGCGACTTGGATTGGTGGATAGCGCCAAGTTTTTGCCAAGCTTCGGCTGCCAGCTTGCAGCCTTGGAAGTAGCCCCACTACGACTCGGCCATCCCGGACACCAGGAGCATGATTGCCTCCGTGTTCTTCTTTTTGAAGGCATGCTTTTCCGCGTCCGTAGCAGTCGCCTCTGTGAGCACCTCCTTTCCCAACATGACGTCCAGCAGCCCCTTATGAGAGAGGTTGAGCTCAAACTGCCACCTCCATAGCCCAAAGCCAAGGCCACCCGCATACTTCTGAATGGGCTACGTCTCCTTCTACGCCATGTGCGCAGCTGCTACTTCAACAAGTCCTCAAACCTTCACGGCAACTTCCAAGATGAAGATCCCTTGCGCAGCGAAAGACGTGAATGATGGAGGCTATCAGACCCGTGGGCCCATAACCCTTTGTCAGGTTGAGATCCGCGTGAATGCGGTCCCGACGTTGGTCTCATAGACTCTATTGGTTCACGTCTACTGTTCTGGGCAAATCTGAGACTGAGCGTGAGCTTTCTGGTCGCGTCACGCTAGGTGAGAATGAATTTCGAGACAGTAAGTTTGCGAACGGAGTAACATCATTTTGCTCTAGTTTTTTAGCATGAACATGATCACAATATTTATAGGGTTAGTCATGAGCTCTCCAACGCACCAAACCGCACGTAATTCGGCCAAGCATAGCCCAAGTTATGCTTGCCGAAGCGCAGGTCTCACCCACCACACAAACTTGACGCCGCCACTCGCCGTGGCGCCTTTTTTCTCATGCAAAGCGCCTTTCCCGAGGCGCATATCCCATTGTACATGGTATGGGGGTCCCCTGCACTGTTTCCACACACCCTACCCTCTTTTGGGTCGCGTTTGGTGATGGGGTGTGATGAGGTTCAAAACCTGTCCGCGCACCTGTACTCAGAATTCTGACAAAGTCCCTGAGTAACAAAACGTACTCTTGAGTTTCGGACGCCGAGCCAGATTTTTGGCTAAGTCCCTCAGTAACAACCTGCAATACTGGATCCGGTGGATGACCCGCCGGATCAGGTGGAACATCCACCGGACGCCTTGGCAGGCCTATCGGAGCAATTTCTCCAGATGGTAGTTTTGTTATTCGATCCGGTCGATTATCGACCGGATTTCGAGTCGCAACCGGCTCCCATAGCCGCTATGCACACCCCATCTTTCAAAGGCCATATCGCCCTTGATACTTGTTGGATTCCAGCAAAACAACTTCCACCAGATTCAACGACATGTCAAGTTTAAGGGGCAAACCTCTATTTTGGGATCCGAGCAATCTTTGAGTCGCCAGATCTGCCGGAGCGGTGTTTCCACTTTCTGGCGGCTCGTCGGCGCCTCCCGGCGCCACACTTGGGCATGCAGAGGGGCAATTCTTTCAACAGTGACGTCTATCAACTGGACTCAACACTCCCACAACACAGGATGCTCATTGGCTGCCGAGGCCTATGCAAAACTCGTACTCGTTCATGAATCAAACGCCCTAGCAAACCGACTCTTCATCTTCCAACGGTTGATGTTGATGAGAGTGAGCGAAGGAGAATCGATATCCGCATTTTTGCAGTCGTTTGACAACCAGCAAGAGGTCCAACAAATGCCATGAAATCTCGACTACAACATGCGTGCCATGATCCTTCTAATGGCACTACTGGAAAGCTGGGGATCCTTGATCACCGAAGTTGGCGATTGGAAGGAGGTAGATCTAACGTACGAGGCTCTTGCCAAACACATCCACAACGAGTCCATGCCACGCAGTGGTAGTGAGGCAAATATTTCAGCCTATGCCTCTCGCTTTGGTGGACAACGTGCAAGCTCTCACTCCAGTCAAGGCAACAGCGAAAGCGGTGGCGGTGGAGGGAAAGGCAATGGCAGCGGGAAGAGTTCCAAGAAGCCCAGCAATTGTCACAACTGTGGAAAGGCGGGGCACTGGGCTAGGGAATGCCGTAGTCCCAAAAAAGAAGGCGGGAACAAATGTGGAAAGGAGAAGAAGGAGCTCATCAACATGATTGCTAGGGGGCTGCCCATGAAGAGAGCAACAATCCTTAGGCCCGGGACATTTGCCCTTGACTCGGGAGTGGTCAAGGAGCAGCTCCTTGAGTTTGTCCCCGTGGTGGAGCGGCAAACGTCCAAGAAAGTGAAGACGCTCCGAAGTAACAACGGGGTTGAGTACGAGGCATGCAAGCCTTGGCTCAAGCATCATGGCATCCGCCACAAGCAAACCATCCCTTACAACGCCCAAAGCAGCGGCGTTGCCGAGAGGATGAACCAGACCCTACTCGGCATGGTGCGAAGCATGCTCCTCGACGCCAAGCTCCCACCTCGCTTTTAGGGTGAAGCAGCAACAACAGCTTGCTACCTCTTGAACCTCACACCAGCAACCGCCTTGCGGAAGTGTGAAAAGGAGGAGGACAAGCACCTGAAGACCCCACAGGAAGCATGGTCAGGAAAGAAACCCAACGCATCTCATCTGAAGGTGTTCAGATCAACTTCATGGGTGAAGATCCAGTCCAGAGAAGGTAGATGCAACCTCGACGCACCCTCCAGGAAGTGCATCATGGTTGGGTACGACACCTCACACAAAGCCTATCGGCTTTGGGACCAGGTAGCAGGCAAGCTCGTGAGGAGCTGCAATGTCGTGTTTGCCGAACGCACTCTTGGAAAGGGAGAGCTGCTGGACCCGATCCTTGCTCCCAAAGCCAGAGAGTGGATAGTGTTGCTTGAGGCTGGAGACCAAGCACCCCACAACTGGCTCGCTTTGCTAGCAGGTGGTGGGAATGGGAGAGTAGTTGCGGAGGATGATGCAGCATCTAACATGGACGCGGATGCCAAGGCGTCCGAGGCTTCCAAGTCTGACTAGGAGTGTGTTGATTCTTCTAACGATGACAATGACAACAAACCACCACTTGTGGAAGCACCAGCACCAAAGCAAGAAGCCGCAATACTACCCCGGTGCAGTTTGCGACCAAAGAGAGCACCTTTGCGCTATGAGGATGACTTGACCGGCCTTAGCTGGTTGTGCATGGCTTAAGGAGAGCCATCCACAGTGGCAGAGGCCATGAATGGCCGATATGCGGCCAAGTGGAAGGAGGCAGTTGATAGCAAGCTTGCGTCCATTGCCAAGAACGGCACATGGGTGCTAGTTGATAGACCCGACAAGGCCCACGTGGTGGGATCCGAGTGGGTCCTCCGAGTGATGAAGAAGCAAGACAGTAGCATCAACAAGTTCAAGGCAGGGGTAGTGGCTAAGGGAATCTCTCAATGCCTGGGCTCCGAGTACGATGAGACGTTCGCGCCCGTCGTGACCTTTGCCTCCATCCGCTCTCTCCTTGGCATTGCTGCCGCACAGATTTTGGGGATACACCAGACGGACATTAGGATAGCTTTCCTTTCTTAGGAGCTTCACAAGGAAGTGCTGATGGAGGTGCCCGAAGGAGTCGAAGCTCCCAAGGGCAAGGTGTACAAGTTGGTGAAAGCGCTCTACGGGCTGAAATAGGCCCCAAGGATGTGGTACAAAGAGATGGACGGTTTCATGACCGACCACTCCTTTGCGCATTGTCAAAATGACCCGAGCATGTATGTGCGCGATGATGGGAGATGGATGATGCTGGTTGCACTTGTACGTGGATGATCTGATCATCTGCTCCTCTTCAGTCAAGCTGCTCTATGAGCTCAAGTCTGACCTCAGCAAAAGGTTCAAGATGAAGGACATGGGTCCTCTCGATTACTACCTTGGGATTGCCATCCACCGCAACCAAGTAGCAAGCAAAATTGAGCTCAACCAAACCAAATACATTGGTGAGGTACTGAAGCGCTATCACGTAGAAGACTGCAAACCTGTCACCACCCCAGTGACGACCGATACAAAGCTGAAGGCCTCCATGTCGCCAAGCAACGAAGCAGAACAAACGGAGATGCAAGAGATCGCCTACCAGTTTGTAGTGGGTAGCATCATGTACACCATGGTAGGGACTCGTCCGGACATCTGCTATGCTGTGAGACAAGTGAGCAGATTTTTTGCCAACCCTGGGCCACAACATTGGCAGGCAGTCAAGCGCATCTTGCGCTTCCTACAGAAGACATGTCACGTGGGCCTCGTCCTTGGAGCCCAAGGAGGAATGGATCCCCTTCGACTGAAGTGCTAAAACCAACACTAACTAGGAAGGAAATCGCGACGATAGAAAATCCACCTCTGGATACGTGTGCATCTTGAATGGCGCTCCCATCTCATGGGCCAGCAAGAAGCAAGATTGTGTTTCCGTGTCCACGGCTGAGGCAGAGTGCATTGCTCTGTTTGAGGTGTGCAAGGACACTGAATGGGTGCGCAGCCTGCTTGTCAAAATTACAGTTCCACAGAAGGATGCCATGATCGTATACGTGGAAAATATGAGCGCCATCTTGATGGCTGAAGACGAGATCATCTCCCGGCAAACGAAGCACATCGATGTATTTTACCACTACTCACATGACTTGGTCATGAAGAATGTAATGGATGTGTAGCACTGCGGAACAAAGAGCATGCTTGCAAAGTGCATGACCAAGCAGTTGGAGAGCAACTTGCACTATGCAGGCATTCGTGGATTCGACATGAGGAGTGCGGCAAAAGGGTGAGACCCAAGGCATTGATGGAGCTCAGTAAGCGACAAATGGACAGAGGTGCAAGGGAGAGATTTGTTGAAATAGTATGCACCTAGTCCACTACCTAGTTGGCTAGCTACAGATGTAGACAAGGCATGCACTGCCCTATGGAGTACGTAGCCTTGGTCTGTTGTGAGATGGGCCAGGATTGCACTGCCCATAATGGGTATGTCCCCTGTGGCTCATCATAGGAACCATGCGTTTTTCCCTTGGTTGATTAGGTACCGGAGTCTCAAACGAGAGGTCGCTGGTTCAAACCTCGCGATGGCCGCAATTTTCTTTGTGGCCAAAACTGGGACAGGAAGCTTCTAGGAAGCTTACTAGAGCCTGCCTTGAGGATGACACTTGGCGGTCTAAGGACGTGCCAAGTAGGACTTTAGGTTGAGGTTGGCTCCAGTGGAGCCACTATAAGCAGAAGCTTTAGCAAAAGCTTGTGAATAAAAAATCTTGTATCTTGCATGCATCCATTTACAGTTCTTGCCTTTGATACTCCTCACACAGTGTCCAACCTAAGGTAGACACTAAAGACCAACATGCGGACTTTGTGAGGTTGCAAACCAAATGAACGTTAAGTGTGGATCCCTCGTTCGAGGGTAATATGTTATCCTGGTTGAAATACCAAGAGCGGTTGGCGGCCTCACATATCAGGACCCGTTTTCTAGACCGTTGCTATCCGACGCATTGACACTGGGGAAGGCTGGAAACAAGGGCGATCACGCAATGATGGTGCAAGAATGTGCTGGCTTGAAAAATCCAGGAGTCACCATGATTGACTCTGGATCGGGCTGCCACACGCAATGCAAGTGGGTGGCATTTATGACCTATGGCACCTTGAAGCGGCCCATGACTCTGGCCAATGGAAAAACAGAGTTGGTCGTAGGGGAAGGCAACATTTGCATTGAGGTGGATGTTGATGGGGAGGCTGTCACGAGCACAATTCATGACGTGCTTCACATGCTCAAGTTATCAAGCAAATCTGCTGTCAGTGAGCCGCCTTACCAACAAGGGGCTCAAGGTGCTCTTCAACAAGATGGAGGCCATCATCGAGAAGGACGGGGGCGGCAAGGTGATTGCACGTGGAAAGCAAGGAGATGCCATGTATCTGCCCCTGGCAAAGATCCTTGGCAGTTGGGCGGGGTCTGATGTCGCCCACCTTTCAAAGAAGGACGATGGGGACTTTGACATGTGGCACCGCCGCTTGTGTCACATCGCTCCCTCAACCATGAGGAACATGGCAATGAAGGAAGTGGTATAGGGTCTTCCATTTAATAGCCTCTATGCAACCAATGATGTTGTGTGTGAGCCATGAGTGGTCAACAAGGCAACACGCCCGCCATCTAATGGCAAAGGGATGCATGCATCGACAAAGTTGGAGGTGGTGCACACAGATGTGTGTGTACCATTTGAGCCCTCCATGAGTGGGACACGCTACTTTGTCATGTTCATCGACGATCATAGCCACAAACTGTACCTCTATAACATCAATAAGAAGAGTGATTTTCTCTCATGTATGGAGGAGTTCGTGGCAGTGGAGTGCAGTGGCAAATGGAGTTGAAGGTGGAGTGTTGGAGTGACAACAGTGGTGAATACAAGAGTTTCTCCGCTTGGATGAAAAGTAAGGGGATTGCGTGGCAAAAAACCACGCCACATTCTTCCAACAAAATGACATTGGTGAGAGGGAAAAATGCACCATCCTCAACGTGGTCCGGTCTATGTGAGTGATGCTGGCCTTGTGCAGAGGTATTAGAAGGGGGCGGCAAGGACAGCGGTGTGCATCATGAAGGTGACACCAAAAAAGCTGCGAAAAGAAGTGGGGTCCAACGTGTGACAGAGGCCAAAAGAATTGCAAAGCAGGAGGAAGCCAACTATGGCTCACCTCCGTATGTTTGGGTATGTTCTACATGCTGTTGTGCAGACATGGGAGGGGCGAGGCAAGCTGGACTCGCTGGTGCATCTTTGTTGGGTATGTGAGTAGGAGCAAAGCGTACCGGCTCGTTGACCCGCAGAGGTAGCCAATTGTGAAGAGTCACAACGTCACGGTCAACAAGGATGCATGGACGAGGACATGGATCTCTCCAAGCAGGGAGAGTGGCTGCCACTCCTTCAGGGGGAGACGCCGGAGGACGCAAACAAGGGTGATGTCTGAGTGGCTCCCACTGGCATGGACCATCCGAGGGATGGGGGAACGGCTGCCTTACACTCAACCGAGTCAAACAATGAGTTCAAAGCACTGGCAGTAGTGGAGCTGAACAAGCAGGCGGGGATCAAGCCTGCGCCTACACCATCCCCGAGGGAGGAGGAGCAGGCTAGTAGTGCAAAGTGGCACTGTGAGAGGACAGCAGTAGTAGTAGCAGCGGCAGCAATAGCAGCAGCCTCAACAGCAGCAGCCTTGAAGAAGCGGACGCGCAAGGAGGACGGCAAAACAATATGATGTCGTGGAGAGAATCTGGACTGGGTTTGCTCAAGTATTCTTTGTAGAAGAGGAGCCCAAGGAAGTGTTGATCTGGAAGGATGGGACTGAATGGGAGGAAGCTATAAAAGGTGAGCGTGTCTCCCACAAGGAGAATGGGACTTGGGAGCTAATCGACAGGCCGGAGGGCAAGAAGATCATCAGCTCCAAGTGGATCTTCAAGAAGCAGCTCACCAAGGAGGGGAAGGTGGAGCAATTCAAGGCTCAACTTGTGGCAAAGGGGTACACCCAGCGAAAGGGTGAACACTAAATGAAACCTATGCACCGTTGGCAACATTTGCCTCCATCCGGGCCATCCTCTTCGTGGCGGCAGCGCGTGACTGCGAATTCCACAAAATGGAGGTGAGAACCGCATTCCTCAATACCAACCTGGTCAAGGAGGTCCAAATGGAGGTGCCAGAGGGGGTGAATATGCCACCGGGAAAGGCACTCTACGAGTTGAAGCAAGCGCCACTCATGTGCTACCTAAAAATGAACGGCATTATAGCCGAGCTTGGACTCAAGCGCTACAAGGCAGATCAAAGCATGTATGTGCGGAAGCAGCCGCGGTTGCACCAGATTGTTGTCCTTTCTGTGGATGACCTCATCCTCTTGTCATCAGACATGGAGGAGTTTGTGAACCTGAAGCAGCAGCTTGGCCGTCGGTTCAAAAGGACCGACATAGGCGAGCTCGAGTACTACCTTGACGTCATCATCAAGAGGGACCACAAGGCAAGCACGTTGGAGATTGAGCAAGTAAAGCATCTAGCACTTCTATTCATTGTTGAGTTTTTCCATGGTCATGCGTGTCAAAAAATAATCGTTGACTTTTTTTATTCTCTTTTTTTAGTTGGTCAGCATTATGTTTATGGTTGTGAAGTAAGGGCCAGTAATAATCAAACCTAGGTCTGGTCCCACCCAAGATAGGAACCTCTTTCTCTATCAACATTTTGAAACGCACAACGGATAACTACCATTGCGAGCTAGTATTAGCAAATGGACACATGTGTGACTCCACGTATCAGTGGTCACCCCTTGTTCCACCTCAGCAAGTTTGAGCAACTGTTGAAATGGTATTTACCTTGTCCACTGCCTAGCTGGCTAGCTGCACATACAGAAAAGGCATACACTGCTCTATGGAGTACGTCCCCTTGGTCTGTTGTGAGATGGGCCTGGAATGCACTGCCCATAATGGGTATGTTGTCTGGGGATCACCATAGGAATGACACCTTTGTGATTCCTATGGTGCACCACCGTTGGAATAGGCACCGGGGTTTCGAACGATAGGTCGCGGTCTCAAACCCCGCGACAGCCGCAATTTTCTTTGTGGCCCAAACTGGGATAGGAAGCTTGTAGGAAGCGTACTTAAGCCTGTCTTGAGGATGACACTTGGCGGTCTAAGGACGCGCCAAGTAGGACTGTAGGTTGGGGTTGGCTCCAGTGGAGCCACTACAAGCAGAAGCATTAGCAAAGCTCTGCAAGTTTAGAAGCATATACCCTGCATACATCCATTTATAGTTCTTGCCTTCGAGACTCCTCACAGAGTGTCCAACCAAAGATAGATACTAAAGACCAACATGCGGACATCGTGAGGTTACAAACCAAACAAACCTAAACTGTGGATCCCTCGTTCGAGGGTGATATGTTATCTTGGTTACAGTACCAAGAGCGGTTGCCGGCCTCCCATGTTAGGACCAGTTTTCTAGACCGTTGCTATCCGGCGCATTGACAAAGGGTTATGGGCCCACACTTCTCACTCTAAGGCACACTTCCAAGACTGACTAGCGCGTGGTCTTGTAGGGCGCACACGTACAACAGGGACACGGAAATCGGACGGCTCCATCTTCTCCATCGGCTCCATCGGCATCTTCAAGTAGGGTGTGCGCACATGGCGGACTAGGGGACGAGGACCACCTCTGTCCATGTTGGACAAGACCCTCGAGCCCCAACGAGACTAAGCTCTATCCTTTTTTAGAAGGTGGTACGACCCCGAGTCCATTCTTTCACGACTACGTCATCGCCTTAGGCAATCATCCGTGGGAGGGGTATGCAACAGAACCAACAGCACCTTTGACAACGGTCGTAGTCAGTAGCTTCATCAGCCTCATCGGCCTTAACAAAGCAAAGTAGCAGCAAAGCAGAGAAGAAGAGCAACCGCCCAAAATGGCGTATCCGACTCAAGCCCGCCTTGAGGCAGGTATGTGCAGATTCACAGGGACAGGTTTTCCCTTGTGGAAATGGCATTTTGGGATTGTTATGAACGTGTCTGGCTACCTCAACATCCTAAAAGGGACCGAGATAGCACCCCCTGATGTGATGGTGACGATGCATGTGGCTGACCTTGCAGCATGGACAATAAAGAACAACATGGATCTCACCATACTTGTAATGTCCATCAACGAGACTCAACACTCCCACATCACAGGATGCACGTTGGCTGCCAAGGTCTGCACAGAACTCTCACGCCTGCATCATTCAAACACCCCAGCAAACCGACTCTTCATCTTCCAAAGGTTGATGTTGATGAGGGTGAGCGAAGGAGAATGGATACTCACAGTTTTGCAGTCATACGACAACGTGCTACAAGAGGTCAAGAAAATGGAATGGAATCTCGGCTCCAACATGTGTGCCATGATCCTTATGATGGCGCTGCGGGAAAGCTAGGGGTCATTATCACTGTCTTTGGTGCTTGGAAGAAGGCAAATCTGACGTATGAAGCTCTCACCGAACACGTCCACAACGATTCCATGCACCGCAGTGGTAGTGAGATAAACATCTCAGCCTTTGCCTCTCGCTTTGGTAGACAAGGTGAAAGCTCCTGCTCCACTCAAGGGAAGAGCAGAAGGGGTGGCGGTGGAGGGAAAGGCAATGGTGGCGAGAAGAGTTCCAAGAAGCTCAACAATTGTCAAAACTGTGGCAAGGCTGGAAACTGGGCAAGGGACCGTCTTATTCCCAAGAAGGAAGGCAGGAACAAAGCTAGAAACAAAAAGAAGGAGCTCACCAACATCATGGCTAGAGGGTTTCCCATGAAGGGAGCAGCGATCCTTAGGCCCGGGGAATTTGCCCTTGACTCGGGCAACAACCACCACTCACCAAAAGAGAAGGGTGGATTTGTCTCCATGGCCAAATCTGTCATGCGCATCGAGTGTGCAAACGACGGCGTCGTCCAAGCCATGGGCAAAGGGACAAGGTGATCACGTTCAATGTGAACGCTATGGAGAAGGCAGTCAACCTTCAAAAGGTGGTGTACATGCCCTCCTTTGCAGCCAACTTGCCATCAGTCTCACAAGTCACCGACAACATGACACGGGTGTTCACAAACAAGGAAGCCGTGGCCATAGAAAACAAGGACATCCAGATTTTTTACACCAAAGACAAACTCATACTTCAACTTTGAAGATTCGACGGCCTCTACGTGCTTCAAACCAAATTCACTAAGGAGTCGGATGACGGACTCGCTTGTGCCACCAAGACAGTGGCACCGGAGCAATAAGATGCACTGCCGGCGACCGTTGTGGCCGCCACATCAACCAAGGACACTGACACTGAGCTGTGGCACCGGCGATTTGGCCACATGGCCAACAACACGGTGCAAAAGATGCAAGAGTAAGAGGTATTTCACGGAATGGAAGGGTACACCATGAAGCATGTCAAAGGGCATACATTGAGTGAGCCATGCCTCCAAGCGAAGACAAAGAAGAAGCCGTTTGAGAGAGGAGGTCAACAAGCATAGCATGTCTTGGAACTGATACGCAGTGACGTGTGTGGACCCTTCCGCACACCGTCTAATGGAGGAAGCAAGTACTTCCTGACCTTCATTGACGACCACAGCCACAATTTGTGAATCTACTTCCTCAAAACAAAGGGAGAGATCAAGGAGATGCTCCTCGATTGTGTCGCCATGGTAGAGTGGCAAACGTCCAAGAAAGTGAAGACGCTCAGAAGTGACAACAGGGGTGAGTACGAGGCATGCAAGCCTTGGCTCAAGCATCATGGCATCCGCAACAAGCAAACCACCGTTTACAACCCCCAAAGCAATGGCCTTGCCGAGACGACGAACCAGACCCCGCTCGGCATGGTGCGAAGCATGCTCTTCGATGCCAAGCTCCCATCTTGCTTTTGGGCAAAAATAACAAAAACAGGTTGCTACCTCTTGAACCTCACACCAATAACCGCTTTGCAGAAGTGTGGAAAGGGGTAGGTCAAGCAGCTAAAGAACCCACAGGAAGCATGGTTGGGAAAGAAACCCAACGCATCTCATCTGAAGATGTTCTCGTCAACTGCATGGGTAAAGATCCAGTCACGAGAAGGTGGAGGCAAACTCGACTAACGTTCCAACAAGTGCATCATGGTTGGTTGCGACAAGTCACACAAAGCTTATCGGCTTTGGGACCAGGTAGCAGGCAAGCTTGTGAGGAGCCGCGACATCGTGCTTAACGAACACACCCTTGGAAAGGGTGAGCTGTTGGATCCAATTCTTGCTCTCAAAGCGAGAGAGTGGATAGTGCTACTTGAGGCTGGAGACCAAGGACCTGACAACTAGCTCGTTTTGCCAGCAGGTGGTGGGAATGGGAGTGGAGCTGCACACAATGACGTAGCATCTGACATGGACACGAACACTTAAGCATCTAGGACTTCCAAGTCTGACTTGGAGTCTAACGACTCTTCTCACGACGACAACAACAGAGACACACCACCACCTCTGGAAGCACCTAAGCAAGAAGCCGCACCAGCACCCAAGCGCAGTTTGCGACCAAAGAAAGCATCTTTGTGATGTAAGGACGATTGGAGTGACCTTAGCTGTTCATGCGTGGCTCACAGAGAGCCATCCACAGTGGCGGGCGATGAATGGCCGGGATGCGTCCAAGTGGAAGGAGGCAGTGGACAGCGAGCTTGCATCCATTGGCAAGAACGGCACGTGGGTGCTGGTGGATAGACCCGATAAGGCCCACGTGGTGGGATCCAAGTGGGTCCTCTGAGTGAAGAAGAAGCAAGACGGCAGCATTGACAAGTTCAAGGCAAGGGTAGTGGCTAAGGGGTTCTTTCAAAGCCCGGGCTCCAAGTACGATGAGATGTTTGCGCCCATCGCGACCTCGGCCTCCATCTACTCTCTCCTTGCTATTGCAGCCGCAACAAACATAGAGATACACCAGATGGACGTCAGAACAGCTTTTATTTATGGAAAGCTTGACAAGGAAGTGTTGTTGGAGGTATTCAAATGAGTCAAAGCTCCCAAGGGCAAGGTGTGCAAGTTGGTGAAAACGCTCTACGGGCTGAAACAGGCCCCAACGATATGGTACAAAGAGATGGACGGTTTCATGACAGGTCTCTTCTCTGTGCATCGCCTGAATGATCCGAGCATGTACGTGTGCGATGATGGGAGAGGGTTGATGCTGGTTGCGCTGTATGTGGACAGTCTGATCATCAGCGCGTCTTCAATCAAGCTTCTTGATAAGCTAATGTCTGATCTCAACGAAAGGTTCAAGATGAAGGACATGGGTCCTCTGGAGTATTACCTTAGGATTTCCATCCACCGCAACCAAGCAGTAGGCATCATCGAACTCAACCAAACCAAATACATCAGTGAGGTACTGGAGCACTACCACATGGAAGACTGCAAACCTATTGGCACCCCAATGATGAACGATACAAAGCTGAAGGCCTCCATGTTGCCAAGCAACAAAGCAGAAGAAAGGGAGATGCAAGACATCCCTTACCAGTCCGGCGTTATTAACAGCATGTACGCCATGGTAGGAACTCATCCAGACATCTGCTATACTGTGGGACAAATGAGTACATTGGTGGCCAACCCAGGGCCACAACATTGCGAGGTAGTCAGGCGCATCTTGTGCTACCTGCAGAAGACATGTCACATAGGTCTCGTCCTTGGAGGCCAACAAGGTACGGACGCCCTTCCCCTAAAGTGCTAGACCAACGCTAAATGGGGATTAAATCTTGACGACCGGAAATCCGCCTCAGGATACGTGTGCATCTTGAATGGCGCTGCCATCTCATGGGCCATCAGGAAGCAGGATTGTGTTTCTGTGTCCACGGCTAAGGCAAAGTACGTTGCTCTGTCTCAGTTGTGCAAGGAGACTCAGTGGCTACGTAGCCTGCTTGGGGAAATGACAGTGCCACAATTGTACACGTGGACAGCATGAGCGCCATCTTGCTGGCTGAAGATGAGATCATCTCCCGGTGGACAAAGCAAATTGACATACATTACCACTACTCACATAACCTGTTCATGAAAAATGTGGTGGACTTGCAACACTGCGGAACCAAGAGCATGCTTGCTGACTGCATCACCAAGCCACGGGAGAGCAACTTGCACTATGCAGGCATTCATGGATTTGGCATGACAAGTGCGGCAAAGGAAGGGTGAGCCCCAAGGAATTGATGGAACTCAGTGAGCGACAGATGGACAGAGGTGCAAGGGAGACATTTGTTGAAATGGTGTGCACCTTGTTCACTGCGTAGCTGGCTAGCTGCAAATACAGACAAGGCATACACTGCTCTATGGAGTACATTCCCTTGGTCTGTTGTGAGATGGGCCAGGAATGCACTGCACATAATGGGTATATTGTCTGGGGATCACCATGGGAATCACAACTTTGTGGGCTAGTTGGAATAGGCACCCGGGTTTTGAATGATAGGTTGTGGGTACAAGCCCCGCCACAACCGCAATTTTCTTTGTGGCCCAAACTGGGATAGGAAGCTTCTAGGAAGCTTACTAGATCCTGTCTTGAGGATGACACTTGGCGGTCTAAGGACGCGCCAAGTAGGACTGTAGGTTGGGGTGGGCTCCAGTGGAGCCATTGCAAGCAAAAGCATTAGCAAAGCTTTGCAAGTATAAAAGCCTATACCCTGCATGCATCCATTTACAGTTCTTGCCTTTGAGGCCCCTCACAGAGTGTCCAACCAAAGGTAGACACTAAAGACCAACATGCGGACTTCGTGAGGTTACAAACCAAATGAACCTAAAGTGTGGATCCCTCGTTTGAGCGATATGTTATCTTGGTTGCAATACCAAGAGCGGTTGGCGGCCACCCATGTTGGGACCTGTTTTCTAGACCGTTGCTATCCGGCGCATTGACAGCAACTGGTCAAAAAAGATCCTATTCTCAGAAAAATTGGTCCCAACGGTCACTAACTTGGTCAGACCCGGGGAGCTTTATAGAGTACTAGTAGTGGTAGGTTTTGTGCAAGAGGTGCTCTGCTGCAACAACATGGAGGAGTGTAATCCCATCGGTACTCCGATGACCACCACATGTGAGCTGAGCACGGGCATGGGGTCGAGCACGAATGAGGAGAAGGAGGAGATGGCAGGTATGCCGTACCAGTCCGCACTAGGGAGCATCATGTACGCCATGGTGGCGACGCGGCCTGACCTAGCTTTGTGGAGGGCCAAGTGAGCCGCTATGTCATAAAACCCGGGCCACTGCAATGGCACGCGGTGAAGTGGATCCTCCGCTACCTCAAAGTGACAAAACAGTCGTGTTTGGAGGGGGAGCTCATGACGGCGCCCTCAACTTAATCGACTACTCCGATGCCGACTAGGCTGTGATGTTGATAACAGAAAATCAACGTCAGGATACGTGTTTGTGCTTGGTGGTCTTGCAGCCTCACGGGCAAGCAGAAAGCAATACCGTGTGACACTCTCCGGCACCAAAGCGGAGTACATTGCTCTTGCAGAAGCTATAAAGGAGGTAGTGTTGTTGCGGCGGCTGCTAAAGGAGATCAGGATGCCGTGGAGGAAGGCGACGGTTTTCAATGTAGAAAACATGAGTGCCATCAGCCTCATCCAGAACCTGATGATGCACGGGAGGACCAAGCACATCAAGATCCGATATCACTTCACACGGGACTTGGTGGCAAAGGGAGATGCGGGTATAGTGCATTATGGGACAAAGTCCATGCTCGCCAACGCCATGACTAAGACACAACCTAAGGACATGCATGACGCAAGCTGCAAGGAGCTCAGTCTTCACTAGGAGGTCGCAAATGCCTTGGGTTCTAAGAATAGGGCATCAAGGCTGCGATGCAAGGGGGGGATTGTTGACACGGTGTGCTCCTTGCCATCAGTGCCATTGATTGTATTCCCTTGTTTGACCACTAGGAAGCAGTCAAACACCTGATTCTACTTCAGATTTGAATTCATTGAGTAATTCCACGTACGATTGAGCCTCAAATCACTCAATTCGAGTGAGTATTCAGAAAGTGAGCCTAGCCCAAAGTTCGGGCGTTGGGCGGGTGGAAACTGATCCCGGCCATGGGTGGTGGGATAATTCACCGGTGATCCGAGTTCAGCTCCAGCGAGCTCCAAATGCACCAGGGCCATAAAAGTAGCAATGAGAGGACTCTCGTTGACCAGGATGAACTTCTCTTTGACTAATGGGCGAGGAAAGGCGCTCCGACGGGTCACCGTCAAGGGGCCTCCCGTTGGCTACTGTGCAAGGCAAGGTGGACGACTCCACCAAGGGTTACTTTGATGGCCATACTAGGGGCTCTACATTTGGGCGAGCTTGGATGCGTTGGAAAGATTAGACCACAGGCTATAAGTATTTGAAGCAATATCACATTGCTAAGAAACAAAGACGTCTTTCCACTTAGTTCCACTAAATACAACACGTTCTGCCCACTCACATTCGTGATCCTTGTGCTCCACACTATTTACCATTGGTGTCCATTGGCTTCCCCAAACATTGGTAGCAAGCATGACTGAGATCTAGACATCCTTGAGGGTGCCTCTTCACCCACTAGTGCCAACAGTACATGGATGGATATGGAGGCATCTGACGGCACATAGGACTCAAGCGAGGTGGACATAGGGTCTGCCAAGATGGGAGACAACACAATAGGGAGATCACCTGTGGTGGAGATAGTAGGAGTGGAGGAAAGGGGAACAGCGGGAAAGTGATACAGAAAGGATACAGGAGTGCACATGACAAAGGGAGGTGAGAAGCTGCCATCCGTGGAATGCACCAAGAGGACAACAGTTGGCTTGTCAGATGGAGGGGCCGAGAACCTCCTCCAACCCGAGACGGTGGGACAAAAGGAGCAGAGGATGGACCAAAGTGAGGGAAGTCTTTTTCAAACAAGATTTCAAAGAAGAGAGTATCGTGCAACTCGACCACAGGACAGCGCATAGGATCCCAAAAGCTCCAAGATTTGGAGAAAGGAGCAACACTAAGGAACACACAAAGCCGCCTGCGCAGAGACAGCATGCCATCACGGTGGTCATAAGGGAGCCAAACAGAGGCGACCAAGCGATGGCCCCTCTAGCATTCAAAGGGAGTGACATGGCGGGGAAAAGGGTCGTGAGGAATGTGGTTCCACATCCATGTCATGTAAGACATTACTTCTAAGGCAAAGATTGGAGACTGACCAAAGGCAGAGAGAAGAGAGCAAATTCCATCAGAAAGGGTCCGGTTCGAGTGTTCATACACACCATTTTACTGCGGCATGTAAGGAGCAGTCAACTCCATGAAAACACCACAAGATTCAAGAAAGCAAGAGGTGGAGCCAAAGAGCTCACCGCCTTGGTTACTGCAAGCAATGCACAAGGGGCGAAGAAAGGCACGCTCGGCCTGGGAGAGCCAAGCGTGCAGGACATTAGTCACGTCACTCTTCTGACGCCAGGTAAAGACCCAGCAGTAGCGAGAGAAGTTGTCAGTCAGGAAAAGGACATAGCAGTCAAGACCGCTCAAAAGATCATGAGGCAAGGGACCCATGACGTTATCATGCACAAGTTCATGGGGATGAGACGTGGTGGACTTGGCTGTGGTATACGCAGAGCGGTGCATTTTGCCACAAGCACATTCAAGGCGGGTAGAGGAGCACAAAGGCACAAACGTGGCGTAGTAAAGGCCAATGGCAGGCTGGAGAAGTGTGATGGCAGCTTTGTGAATGTGGCACATGTAACGGTGAAAGAGATCAGTGTGCTCAGGGGACAGTGTGGGAGCGACATGGACACATGCAGAAGCAGTGGAAGACAAGGGAAGGGACAGAGGAACACAAAGGGATGATCACATTGCACACCACAAAGAACCACATGGCCACAGGAGCGAAGAGACACAGTGCCAATGTCCAGGCTGGACGAGAAGTCCATGCCCTGATTGTCACGGGTGGGAACAGAGAGAAGGCTAACCTCAAGGTCAGGCATGTAGAGAACTTCAGGAAGAAACAAGGACCCCCCAGTGCCAACAAAGTGAACGACAATGATACACTGGACGGATAGGATTTAACCAAAGCTGGTGTGCACAAAGCGCACGGAACCAAGAGGACTAAGAGAGAGACAAAGGACGAGCGGCAACAGGTCATGTGGTGAGTGGCCCCGGCGTTTATGATCCGTAAACCAGCGGACACACGGGCAGAGGTCAGAACGAGACACACCATAACAAGACCCAAAAGGGGGACAGACAAAGGCTGACCAAGATGATGGGGATAAGTGCTGAACTGTCAATTCTCATTCCAAGAACGGTCATCCAGCAAGGTCCCCTCAAAACAACTAGTCGACGCGCCGCGAAGGGCTCCATCTGAATCACAAACAAGGGAACTTAACTGGCCACTCACACCCTCACCTCCTTGAGAATGAAGCTGCAAAAGCTCAGTGAGACGGTGCTCCAAGACATGCTCCTCCTTGCGACAATCAGAGTGACAGTTGGAGGAACGTGTGTTAGTGAAGTGTCCGTTGTCGTAGGACCAGGAAGGTGCAGTGCAGTAGATGGAGGGGGGGCCATAGTTGGCGGGACCCGAGTCCGGACCCAACCCCAGGAACCGGGCTGAGAAGGGGGCTGCTGGAGAGGTGCCAGAGATATATTGAACGTGGATGCAGACGAAGGGGAGGAAGAAGAGAGAGCCACAGTAATAGCCGTTGTAGCAGCAGGAGAAGTGCTGCCGCTGGTGTGTACCCAATGGACACGCACTGCGAATACAAGATGTGCATCATCACCAAGGGCAGGACACATTAGAGCCGAGTGACCAGAGGTACCGTAGTTCACCACGGTCGGTGCCTCAAGTGGTGTGGACGGAGGTAGTGGTAGAGGAGGAAGATGTGGAGGAGGAGGTGGAGACCGTAGAGGAAGTGGTGGATGCACTAGTGACAGTAGCAAGTGCGACACGGTGAAGGTGCTTGTTCTGCAAGTTGATCTACCAGTCGGTGAGCGAGCAGTGGTGAACTCATAGAGTGGCCCAATTCCAAGGGGTAAGTTGGCAGGGGCAAATGCGGCAGCAAGACGCTCAATCTCGGACTGAGGGACATGCAAGTACAGGTCTGAGATTTTTGGAGCGAGACCAGTAACAATGGAGAGACAAGCAGAGAGGAGGCCAAGAGCCGTTATCCCCAAGTCACGCAGAAGGCGCACACTGCGGGCCCAATACTCATCAGCAGACTTGTTGGCACGCATGTGTAGGATGTTGAACCACACGACGTGAGCAATCTGGGAACCATGGCCTGTCACCGTTTTGCAGTGACAAATGAGAGCATAGTCACCCACAGGATCGGAAGGAGTGACACGTTCTGGGTCCACATGGTACGTACCAATGCCATGCAAGAGTCCCTTGGGTCCAGCGTTGATGAGAGCGGAAAAAATTTGTGCGGCCTCATCAGGCTGAGGGGCAAAAGAGGTTTGGCGAGAGAGTAGTACTTCAAAAGCATCTCCCCCTGCGCCCAAGCACTAAACCTGGTCTTCCATGATGAGAAGGTGAGTTTGGAGGTAAACAAGGATGGAGTGCTCTCAAAGTCCTTCTGCCTATGAGGAAGGAAGATGCATGCAAGAGTTGTAGCAGAGAGAGGGGGAAAGGAGGAGTCAACAGAGGCACCAACAGGAACACAAGAAGCAGCGTGAGGGATACACCTTCATCAGCGGGCTACACGGCAGGAATAGAGGGGACGGAGCGAAGACGCTCCATGACCATGTTGGCCACTGTGATGGCCAGCTCCTTTTGGGCATCGAGCCCATTCAGGAGCTCTTCCTCCATCCTTCTCCGTGTGGCCTGAGCTTCACTAAGGGCGGCCTGGGGGGCCTCAATCATTTCCTTGAGGGCCTGCATGATGCAACAAGAGAGCAAGGATGGGACGACAAAGTGATACAGGTGTGAGCTTGAGAAGAGCAGTGAAGGGACGAATGAGAGTTCTCACCAACCTATCAGCATGGAAGAAGAGAGAAGAGGGGTGGCACCACCGCTGCAGCCGAGGGTGCCAGTACTATGATCCAGGTAGAAAAAGTCACCACCAGGCAGAGAAGGCCTATGATAGTAGCCCCTACCAGTTGTGCTGCTCAAGATGTGTCAAGAATTCTGGTGGTAGCGTGCTAAGTGAGATTGTGGGTTGGGCCGGTAGGAGTCAGCACTACTGCTGTTGTGGAGGTACAGATGGAGCTAACAGTGCTAGATGTCACGTCGGCTATGGTGGCGGCAGTTTCGCCACATCAGAGGCTTCCACACTCACTTGTGTGGCAACGTTGGCAGCGGCGGCGGCCAGAAGGGTTGGGGAGGCTAATGCCTTAACGTATGCCTGTGCTGCTCTCCCTACGGCACTCTGGGTTGGTGCCCTTTTCACGTGTGCAGTTGCTGATTAGGTGGCGGCTGTACCCGTTGTTGCATCAAGAACAGCACCTGCCGGGGTGATGTGGTTGGATTGGACTGGCAGGTTAGGCACCCGGTCTGGGATCTTACGTGTTAGCGGTGTCAGCATGTGCAAGCCAGGATTGGGAGCAGAGTCGGGCAGAGGGTTGGACTACGGGTTGTATACCTGATGGTGGAGATGGTGTGAATGACAATTCGTGGGCTGTGTAGACATGTCCATTGATCTCGCATTCATCCGCCTCAGCTTCTGCCAAGCTCACCATGCCAGTAGACATTGTCAGGCATGCGCATCCACCGTGGCGTGTCAGCGACGTCACAAGGTGAGGGTGGGTCAGAGACTGTCCAATCCTCCCACCCCTCACAAGCCACCAACCTGGCAGCCATGCGCAGGGAGTCAAGCTTGTCCTCAGGCAGCCCGTCAAGTAGAGGCGAATCCAATGTGGGGAGAGGAATGGCTGCAGTGGTAGCCGAGCATAGATAACACCGCAAACCTAAAGAATCATGGGTTGTGCAGATGTCGCACGATGCTGCTGCAAGAAGGATAGGAGCAGTTTCAGTAGTGAGGGTACTCAAGAGTTTGGTGGCAGGAGATGTCAGAGCCCAAGAGTGCGCGGGCAAGCGGGGCAAATAGTAGAAGCAACCACAGTAGCTTTAGCTCACAAGAATGCAGAGCAGCAGGAAGAGTGGTTGTGGCAGCTGTAGCGGGAAAAGGATGCCCGAGATTGTGCGAGAGAAAAAAGAGGGTACTACAAAATGTGTGAACAAGAGGTGCTTGATACCGGTGGAGTCGTCCGCGTGAAAGTGGTGTCGGCACCCACGAGTGCACTGGCAAAAGGCCATTAGTAGATGTGGCAATGGTGGTCGTAGAGAACAAAACTGCTGTGTGGCACAAGAGCAGCTGTTGCTGTCATGATAATGGGGATGGCGAAGAGTGTAACCGCAGAAGCAGGCAAAAGCAATGGGACATGCAGGAGCACCAGTGTTTGATGAATAGAGTGAGGAGCTGTGAGGCAATTCAAGGAGTTAGTTGTACAACCCAAAAGAAGGGGCTGCCAGTGGAGGTAGAGCGATGAGATAGACAAGTGGTTTGTGAGAGAGCATTAGAGTGAGGCTTGTAGGCTTGATGAGACAGGCAAGCTGATCAAAATCTGAGCAAAGGGGTGAAAGTGACGCAGCAAAGAGGTGCGAGGTTACAAGCTGAGAGTGGATGGCAATGGAAGGATGACCAGTGGGCAAGCAAAGCGAAGACACGGCGGTGAAGCCGCGGAACCAAAGGTGAACAGGATGGGTAGACTGTTCTGGATCAAAACTAGGCGGAATGAACATCCTCCATGTATGCAACAAAACAGGACAAAAACGTACAACCCAACAACTTGTATTCCACTAGCCGGAGGCGGGCGACATGCATCACTTTTTTAGGGGATGACTTGACATTCATAATCCAACGGTCGGTCTGAACAAAGAGCCGTTAGGTCAAGGTGGTTCGGTCTCGGACCTGAACCATTATTGAGAGTGGGAATGACTCTTGTCAGAGTCTAATTTTTTCAACAGCCTTCTTGAGGCCGACAAGAGTTAACAACAGTACTCCTCCCAGTGAGCAGGAAGCTATCCATTGAAGTGTTCAAGGAGACATTTCCACATGGCTCCAATGTTGTTTGGATGAGCCAAGAGGAGAGGGTGAAGGGTTCGGCTCATGAAACAGCGGAGCCAGGACCTGATTCCTTGATTAAGGTTTTCATGTTTCTCTGCTAGCTCCACGGGGGAGCATCGCTTGCCGAGATACTTGGGTCTGTCAAGGAGCGCATTTGTCATTACAAATCCACCAATAATCTCTGGGTAGAGATAGGTGTAGATTTGCATTTTCCACTCCGCAATGTTGCTTTTCTACTTGTAGAAATTCTCGGCAGCATGTCCTGGGGAACATACTGAAGGGGGAGATGGAGGAGGTGCAGGGCCCTCTATGACCTCCTCTTCTTCTCCTTTTTCTTCCTCATCTTCTTCTACAAGATCGACTTTTGAGGAAAGGTTTGTCTCTGAGCTCTACAGGGAGGAAAGGAAGGTGACTATTGTCTTGGCATGTGAGGATGATCCAGCGTCGTCTCCATGCTTCTTGTTGCAAGCTGAACCAGAGTTCTGGTCCGCTCCTTGCATCCCTTCGTAGATGATGAAAGGACACATCAACAAAGTTTGAGAGGTGTCCCTAGACAAGGAGGAAGGTTGCATGGTAGACGTGAGGCGGTTGACGTGGACTGTGTTGATGTTTGTATGCTCCAAGAAGGAAATCTGAAACGCAGTATTCATTAGTGAAGATGGTGCTTGTGATGGTCAGAGCTGTACAAGACCAGCTCTACATGTTGTTTCTATCTTCATCGAGGGTTGGGTAGCTTGCCCAGGATTTGGCTATTGCTGTGACCAGGTGAGTCCTTTCAGTAGAGAGGTGGTGCTGGTTATAGACGTTAAGGTGTTGTTACGAAAGGACCGAGAATGGATGAAGGATGTTTGAGTGTCGGCATTGGGAAGAACCTCGTGCACTGGTGAGAGATCGGTGTGGGTGCATGCTGTTGCGAGCTTGGCGGTGCAACCAGGCGGATCCACGTGCCAAACAAAAGCTAATGATGGCTGCTGGAAGCTTGCATAGGATGATGGAATGCATGCAGGGGTGAATCCTCATGCAGAGGGGAATGTGGAGGGGAAGGATGCGGCAAGGGGAAGGCGCAAGCCAATGTGCCGTGAGAAATCTGCTACCTGTGTGGGTGCAGGCCGCTCCAAGATTGGCAGCTGGCACGTGCAGATCCGTGTGCTGGCGACAGATGCTAATGATGATAATGATGTAAGGCTGATGCTGAAGATTTCTTGATAATGAGGCGGAGGTGAATGTACGTTCGGCGCAGGGGCAAAACCACGTACGCTGCTGCATGTAGAGAGGTAGGATGTGGCAAGGGGAAGGGGAGGGCCAACGTGCCGAAAGAAACCTGCTGCCGGCGTGGGTGCAGACCGCTGCAAGATTGACAGCTGGTTCATTCATGTCCTTGTGCTGGCCACAGATGCTGCTGATTATTCACGATGAGGCGGAGGAGGATGATCAGCGGGATTTTGGGTGTAAGGGTGAACCATGTGCGCTGCAGAAGAATGATTAATGATGATCGCAATGATGAGGCTGACGATGGCGGAGGGAGGCAGAAGCTGAAGAGAGAGCTCGTGCAGGAGGATGAGGATACGAAAGGGATGTCGCTGAGACTGATGGAGTAGATGCCCCAGAGGAAGACAATGAAGGAGATGCGCAGGGGGAGGAAGAGACTACATATGCTGATGAGGCATGGACATTCTCTGATGTCAAGAGAATGATGGCTTTTGCCCCCAGTTGGCTCAAGACTGACGAGCTAGAACATTGGTGGTGTCCAATATCCTGACTGCAAGAGGAGTTTTGCTGCGGCGAGGGCAATCCAAGAGAAGTGGAGATGCACGCGGATGTCAGGAGAGTGACAGCTTGTTCCCCTGTTGGCTAAAGACCGTCGAGTAGGAAGACTGGTGGTGTCCGATGTCTTGACGGCGGATGGAGCTCTGCTATTCATGAGGACGAGGAAGGGTGGTGCGAGAAGGCGGCTCAAGAAGATGATGTAGAGCGGAGGAGGACGAGACAGCAGATGATGAGGATTGTTCTCATGGAGTAGATTGCAGCGAATGCGGCAGCTAGAGGAGGACAAAGTAGAGAAGTCGATGCGGGAGGCGGAACCGGCGACAAGGAGGTGACCGTGTCACGCAATCAATATAGTTGTCACAAGAAGCAGAGAGAAGGAATTCCTTGTGGGCTCTGCGGAGAGAAGGCAGGGCAGCGCGGAGTGACAGAGGAGAAAACAGGGAAGGGAGCAGGAAGCTTTGATAAAGATGGTAGTAGAAGGCGGCTCGAGAGCTCCTTGTGGCTGCTGGCAGCAAAGAGGTACTGGACGTTGCCACGGGCGTAAATTGGATGCAGGGCTTGATCACGGTGCCCAGGAGCCACTAAAGCTTGGGAAGCTGTCGAATCGCACCGCTGCTAACATCAGCTGCAGAGGAAGCACAGGAAGTACAAGTGATCAGGAAGCGTTGGAGACCAGGTGCACTTGATCTGCTATGTGCGGGTGACTGGGTGCACAAAGGATCAAGGTCTGGTAGACATTGTAGATGTGGTTACGGAAGGCAGGTCAGGCTAAGGGAGAAGGTTGAGGCAGCAGTAGACATTGGCCGAGGAAGTGTGACCGGCAGGGGACGGGAAGTATGGAAAGGAAGTGATAACGTGGTCAGGAGGAACCAGGCGATGTCACTTGATGCTCTGATACCATTTCAAAATAATGGGGATCGCATAGAGCGTGATGGTAAAAGTAGGCAAAAGCAATGGGACATGCACGAGCACCAGTGTCTGATGACGAGAGTGAGGAGCAGTGAGGCAATGCAAGGAGTTAGTTGTACAACCTGAAAGAAGGGGCTGCTAGTGGAGGTAGAGCGATGAGATAGAAAAATGGTTTGTAAGAGAGCGTTAGAGTTAGGCATGCAGGCTAGATGAGACAGGCGAGCTAAGCAAGACCTGAGCAAAGGGCTTAGAGTGACAGAGCAAAGAGGTGCGAGGTTACACGCTGAGAGTGGATGGTGATGGAAGGATGAGCAGTGGGCGAGCAGAGTGAAGACACGGCGGTGAAGCCGCGGAACCAAAGGTGAATAGGATGGTCAGACTGTTTTGGATAAAAACTAGGAGGGAATGAACACCTTCCACATATACAACAGAATAGGACAATCTAGTAGAACAAACAACTTCTTTTCTGCTACCCGGAGGCGGGTGACATGCGTCAATTTATTAGGGGATGAATTCACGTTTGAAAGCCAGCGGTCAATCTGACGGAAGAGCCGTTAGGTCAAGGTGGTTCGGTCTCAGACCTAAACCGTTATTGAGAGTGGAAATAACTCTTGTTGGTGTTGGAAAAAGCATAGCCGTCAGATTGCCTCGATCCAACAATCTACTGGGCTTGGCACAACACCAACAAAAAGGAAACAAGAGGGCCGAGAGAGAGATCCCTATATCTCTCTCAACCCTCCTGTCTATCGTACATGGCGGGGCATGGTATGGCTATGGGCAGGCCTCTTTAGCCGTCCCACTGATCCATCCATCCGCAGCCCTATTCACTCTACTCATCCTATTGGAGCTCCGGAGAGCTGATTGAATGATGGTACTGGAAGCCATATACTTTGGCAGATTTTGGACCAACGGGGTGTGTTGTCTGTCATACAAAGCGAGAGTGCGAGCGTGAGCTCCTCTCGACTCAGAGTCTGCTGACGTGGCAAGGAACAGGAGTATGCGGAAGATATTGTTCTTTCTAAAGATGGATCCTGTGATCACGAATATTGTGAGGGCACTTGGAATGATCGGAGCCGTTGCTGAATCAAGAGGTGCGGTCCTTCCTTCATTTTGAGACAAATTCCCGAGACACATCGACGGCCATGAGAAGCTACCGCAAATCCAAACAATCTTGTCCGTGGATCGCACCGAGGGTGCTGGGCATCCGCCAACCTCGGTCTGCCAATGATCGGAGATCATCAAGCAGGGTCCGAAACATCCTGTGACTGGGAACTGGAAGACACAAGGATACCAGACAACGTCAACACTTGTATTTTTTTGCTCTTAGCTAGTACAGACAGATAAGTAGCCGTAGGTTTGTATTTGCTATTACTTTGTCTGTGTGAGATCATTTTGAACATTCTTGGTACAGTTGGAAAGCTTGTGAGATGATTCGTGTAACTGTGCCTTCAGCTCATACTCTTGAATCGCACAGTCAATGACATTACTGATGCAAGAGTTCCAGTCTATGTATGAGTGGTAACACGTGTCTGAGAGGTCATCACCAACAGTTCAGTAAAGCATCGAAGAGTTGACCCATCAGAGTACTGCGTCTGAAGACTCCTAAAGGTTCTGTTATGTAAAATTTCAGCAGTTGGAGTCCTATTTTCCAATAGTTGCGACTGCCACGGGCAAGGAGTGCCCGCTGTGAGAAAGCTGACGCATGAGAAAGTAGGGTACAGCTGCAGAGACTGCTACACTCATGAAAGATCCAATGGTTGCTGTGGAAGCAGAAGATGGCAGTCGGTGCTGAGGGAGAATGTGGCAGCCAAGAACTACTACCAGCACTCAGAGCAGAGCGGGGTGCGAGAGAGGTAGGGGCGACTGCAGGGAGTACACCATCCCCTAAGACTTTGTTTCTCCTCAGCCACATCAGAGAATGGATGGTGAGAAATACCGCCGCTACCATGCGTGTCGGTCTCAGTGGCGTGGACCACCACCTCCCAAAATGGACTCATGGCTTATGGAGCGTGATTCAAGAGCCTCACTGCTCTGACATTAGTAGTTACTCGCTAGGTTCTTGGCATAAAAGTCAAGAACCTAGTGAGCGCCATGGATGTGGATGTGTTTGCCTTAGAACCAAAACAAGACAAGATTCAAGGGTGGGGGAGCAAGAGACTGAGCACTGGTGAGTGCACACCTGCATGAAGAGACTGCTCGAGCAAGCATGCACCGCCACCTGGGGGTCGAGCCCGACTCTTGGGATTAACTGAGAACAGCTTCTTACCTGTGTGCGGCCAAAGAACGACACGGTAGCCCCCTAAGGATCAGCACCCGGGACAACATGCAGCTCCTCCAAACGCCCAACAAAAATGATGCAGGCAACGGCAGTAAGAATATACAAGGCCATTTACCACATCCTAGCAAGATTGTCATGAGGGGAAAAAATTAGGTAAGCTGGTTATGCCAAGAGGCATCCCTGGGGATCTTGATTGCTGCATGATGGGAAGAATGCCAGTAACCTCAACGATTTTGAACACTGACTCCCCGTGCACAGCCATGATTATTGTATGTGTACATGAGTGTGTGAGCATGTTTGGTGAGACAAGAGGGTGTAACAGATGTGAGTGGTCAGGAACAAGACAGAAATGCAACAAAAACAGCAACCACCCTCTCAATCACAACTGGATATGATGTTGCAGGCACCAATCTTGCACTCGGCTGAGACGCCAGTGGTGCATGGTCGATCATATGTGTGCCTTGACCTTCACTTCAGTTTAGTCACCTGCAGTGATAGCGCGTATGTGAGCACATTCTAGATGTCACTTGCGTGTCTTACACCCAAAAATTAACATCCCTTGGGGTCATTGCCGTACTCTTAAAGCCAACAGAGTTCTCTACATGGATTGGTTGACAGCCCTCTTTTCCATGTTGTACTTATTTGTGTTGTTGTGTCAGCCTCGGTGGCCTCTCCCATGCAAGCACATGGCAGGCTTCCCCGCTGCTCTCACAGGTTCCGGCTCACCTCTCGTGCTTTCCCATGCTTACCAGGAATTTCTCGGTTGCTGACCACCTCGGGTCTTTTCTCAGCCACATGCGGTGTTGTATTCTTCATGATTCAGCTGCGTAGGGTTTGCTATTCTGCATCCGCTGCTTCTTTCGATTTGTCATTCGGGCAACCGAGCAGCCCGTATATTGCCTGGGTCTGCACTAGAACCTGTATGGCGCCTTTCTGATACTAGGAGCTATTTTTGCTTTTTTTGACACCGGTAAAGGTGCTTGTTGCACGCGCGCATCACCATAGTGCGGTGGAGGGGGATATTTGCTCCGCTCGCTCATTCTTCTTGTATACTTGCACATTCTTTCAAGCAGCTCTTTGCCGTCCCTTGACTAAATCCAACATCGTCTGTCATGTTCTCTTCCACACAACGTGCTCTCTCACATCAGTTGTCACTAGGAGGGTTATGCATTCCCTCATGGTATCAGGGCCGTCAAGAGACAACCACCCTTGTGCTCCACCATGCAGCACGCAGCAGTAGCAGCAGCACCAGTAGAGACCTTTAGGCTGGGTTGTGCTGGGCTAGGTGGGGCAAACAGGTCCGGGCAACATGGAGATCCTAAGCTGAGGGCTCACGTCATGTAGATCTCCGGCAGTGCTGAAGGCGGAAGGCTGCCTATTTTGTTTCGGCGGATTCTCGCGTCGCGGCTATTATCTTGGCGGCGATGTTTGGTGGTGACGGCGCTTGCGGCCACCACAACCGTAGCTGCATTGAAGCAGCAGCAGTATCTTTTGCATTTGGCCATCACAGGGATCGCAGCAACAACAGCAGCGGCGGCGTTTTTAGCCGCCGCATTGACATTGCCACCGCCGTTGTTGCGGCGACGACCAGCAGCCGCAGTAACGGCACTTTATGCCATAGCAGCAGGTGCAACAGCCGCCGCAACCTCCAGTTGGGATGGTAACAATGGGAGCGGCAGCAGCAATGGCGGCACTCTAAGCCGCTACGGCCATCATCCCTGCCGGCAGCCCTGCGCTCCACGTTTGAGCTGCAACAACAGCCGGGTTTGCACAACATGGTAGCAACCACTGCCGCCGCATCAGCTGTTGCAATTGCGGCTGTATTCGGATGCCAAGCAACACATTTATGCCCAATCACCCCAAATCCAGACACTTGATAATGAGTGTACAAAACTGAAACATATGGTGAGGATCCTTCCAAGATAAAAACCTAGACGGTTGACAATGTTTCCTAGAAATTTCTTGCTACCATCATGTACACTATAAGCTCTGTATACATGACTACAACAATTTCACGGAACTTTCTTGAGAACTGGATTTTCTTTAAAAGGTGATTTAGTACCGATCCTAGGATATCTATTTCAATTGAATTACACAATTTCATTTTCACAAATGGACCTTCCTTTGTACTTTCTTCAATATTATGTTATGTTTGTAACATAGAAATAGACACATATATGTCCTCGGTTATGTTGATGCCTATCGCGGAAATCTTCGTCCACATGGATGACCCTGCACTCAAGCGGCGGGTAACATGGTCAAGCATGAAGTCCCCCCCTCCCCCCCCCCCTTATCTAGGATTTTATTGGGGGAATGTATTGGGTACAATATCTTGAGAGGGGTCGACTTAGTATACAAGTGTACAAATACACTTGTGTACAATTTTGAGCGCATGCGAGATACATCCCCCAATACACTCCTCCAATACACTCGAGATGACTTTGGGAGGGGGGGGAGTACTACCAGTGGAGGTGCCGTTTCATAGCTTGAAAAGTCTGTAAAGGTTTGTGATGCGCGTAAACCAGTAGTTACATTTTTCTTTTCTGAATGCCGTCAAGATATCCAGATCAACACTCCATATCTACTTTCATGCCTTTCCAAAAGAATACACTTGTGTATTCCTTCAGTTGTCTATTCGCTACACTTACCGATACACTCGCTGCATACACTTCACAGTTTTCAGGGGGATGGGGACAACTCGTCCTCCCCCTCCCTCCCCCTAAGTTGAAGTGTATTGGGGGAGTGTATTGGGTTGTGTATCTTGAGGGGGTTTGACTTTGTACACAAGTGCACAAATACACTTGTGTACATTTTTTAGCGTATGCAAGATACACCCCCCAATACACTCCCCCAATACANGGGGGGGGGGGGGGGGGGGAGGGGGACTACCCATCGGGGTGCCGTTTCATTGCTCACAGAATACCCATAGCCAATGATATGCAGAAGCCAGTTGTTCTTTTTTTCTCTTCTAAACACCGTGAATGTACCCAGATCGACGCTCCGCATCTACTGTCATGTACTTTGAAAAGAAACACTTGTGTTTTTTTTTGTTTTCTATTCGCTACACTTCCCAATACACTCGCAAGATACACGTCACAGTGTTTGGGGGGGGGTGGGGCCAACTCCCTCCCCCGCTCCCCCCCCCCCTCCCCCAAAGTCGAAGTGTATTGGGAGGGTGTATTGGGTAGTGTATCTGGAGGGGGGTCGATTTTGTACACAAGTGTACAAATACACTTGTGTACATTTTTTAGCGTATGCAAGATACACCCTCCAATACGCTCCTCCAATACACTTGCGGTATCTAGGGGGGGAGGGGATGGGGGGGGAGGGGACTACCCATTGGGGTGCCCTTCCATCGCTCGCAAAGTATCCATAGCAAATGATGCGCATAAGCCAGTTGTTGCTTTTTGCTCTTCTGAATGCCATGAATCTATTCAGATTGACACTCCGCATCTACTTTTATGTACTTATAAAAGGATTCACTTGTGTATTCTTTTTGTTTTCTATCCGCTAAACTTCCCAATACACTCACCAGATACACTTAGTATTTTGGGGGGGGGGTGGGGCCAACTCGTCCCCCCCCCCCCCCCCCCCCCCCCCCC
>SZWC01002002.1:202671-217529 GCA_023375785.1 Penium margaritaceum | reverse complement strand
TGAAGAATGGGCAACCATGGGAGACCCCTCCAAGTTCTAGGCCCCCCCCACTAGTGTAAAAGTTGTTACTCAGCTAACCAGCCAATCAGAAAATAGTGCTAGACCTATTTTCTGGCAGGCAGGGTTTTCTCGGTGAGCCCTGCCAGACGCCCGACAGCTCAAGACCCAGGCGTCGTCCGTTTTGCCTGAAAACTGGACCATACCATAATACCAATGCTGCGACCGCAGTCGTGCGGTCAGAATCAGCTAGAAAAATAGCTACAAGAAGTTATGGCTGGACGAACCCAGGCAGTGCCTATGACAATCAACGATGCCAAACAGGGCCATACAACAGAAGACATGGACCCTAGGCATCGCATGATGCTGCAGGCGTAATGCCACAGCCAGACACAATGCTAGGTGCATGCGGACTGCATCCGCAGTGGCAGTGACTGCCGGCGGCCCGACCACCGAGGAGGCCTGCCGATGGAGCTGAGCGCATCGCCAGAAGGAGGAGGCTCTAGCGACGGGTGAGTGGGTCTCAGCGTGCGTCGGCTCCACTGAGCGACACTCCAGAGCGTCAAATCTCGTCGTCAGTCATCCGCACGCCGATGTACACAACCGGGAGGTCACAACAGAGTACAATGAGAGATGCACGAAAACCAACACTCCCCCATGACTCACAGGTATAGTGCACATGTGCGGGCAGAGACACAGTCAACGACCAGACTCCCCTAGGCCAAGCAGAGACGCAAGTAAGGACAGAGAGAGTCACTCACGGACGCATGCCGATTGAACTCACGGCCTTCTCTAACGAGTCGCGCTTCAGTGCCTTGGTCAAGAAGTCAGCCAACTGCCGTGCTGTCTCAACCCACACGATGCTGACGCTGCCGTTATGCAACAACGAATGCACATAGTGATACTCAACATTGATGTGCGTGTATGATGCACGCCGTCATTGTCGGCGATGGCCATGGCACTCTCATTGTCAAAGTGCAACGTGATGGATGCGACGGACCGGCGCAGCTCAGACAATAGACGACGGAACCACACACTCTCACACGTGCCTGACCCAAGACCAATGTACTCAGCCTCAGCAGTACTACGTGCAATGCATCCCTGGTTGCCACTGCGCTAGGACACAGCAGTGCCGCCAATCAGAAAGATCTAGCGTGTGCGCCTCTTGTCGTCCGGACTGCCGGCCTAGTCACAATCGGTGTAGCCCACTGCGACAACATACGGCTGATTGCGGAACATGAGACCTCCCCGAGGAGTCGAGACAACATAGCGTAGTACTCGGATCGCGGCCTCGTAATGGAGGTGACGTGGCTCTAGAGAGAACTGGGCCATGAGGTTGATGGCAAACGCGATGTCTGGGCGCGTCGTCGTCGCCAGGAACATCAGTGACCCGATGACTCACAGGATTGTGGTCACGTCAACTGGCTCCCCCACAACGGCTGGGTCAGGACTCTTTAGCTTTGCCTGGCCGTCTGGTGACATGGGTGAGGATGCGCTCGGCACAAGCTGGTCCTCCGCAAAGCGCGTGGACAGCGTCTGCACATAGGCGGCATGGTGGATGTGTAGGACGCCCTGGGAGCGATCATGCTCGACTTCCATGCCCAGGAAGACCCTGGCAGACCCAAGGTCCTCCATCTGGTACGCGACGTACAACAGATCCTTGACACGCTGGATGGCAGCCGTGTCTGGCGACACAATGAGCAGATCGTCGTCGTACACGAGAACAGCAGAGAAATTCTCGCCTCGCAGACTGACAAACAGTGTGGGGTCAGCGGTGCTGTACTGGAGCCCGCCACGAAGGAGCGTGCAGCTGATCTCTTGGTTCCAGCACCGAGGCGACTGCTTCACGCCATACAGGGCCTTGCGCAGTCGCCAGACTCTCCTAGTGCCATCGTCGAAGCCTGGGGTCTGCACCAAGTAGAGCTCCTCACCCTCCAGTGAACCATGGAGAAAAGCGTTGCTCACATCCATCCGGTGCAGCTCCCACCCATGCTGGGCGACCAGACTCAAGAGTGCCCGGTGAGTGGAGAACCGGCCAACTGGGGCAAATATCTGGTCGTAATCGACCCCAAGAATCTGGGCAAACCCCTTGGCTGTAAGGCGAGCCTTGTATTTGTCCAAGGACCCGTCGCGCTTCTACTTGCGCCGAAAGACCCACTTGGCACAGATGGCCTTCCGTCCTGGGAGAAGGTCAACGAGGTCATACACGTGGTATTGTCGGATAGCTGCGAGCTCATCAGTGCACGCAGCGTCCCAGTGTGCGGCCTCAGGAGAGGCTCGTGCCTTGCGTAGGGTGTCTGGGTCCTCCGGGCGTGCTGTGGAGCGGATTGAGAGGGCGTGTGCACATCGTGCCCCAGGTGGGATGCGCGCGAGTGCAGCCACAACAGCGCACCGATGCTCATTATGGAGCATGGCGTAGCCGAGTGCGGGCCCGGGTGGAGGTTTGCAATGATGGCCGAGGTGGTCAGGCCGAGGGCCTTGGTGCCAGGGTGCCCAATCACGACCGTGGGAGCGGAGGAGACACGTGGAGCCACGGGGGGTCGAGGCGCCATGGAGCGCGGAGCGACGATCTGCGCGCTCACCGACGGTCTGGATCGGAGGCTGCCGCCTGGGCCCTGCGTGTAGCGTGGTAGGGAAGGTGACGGCGCTGAGTCTGTCGGGCTGATGGAGGCAGACAGGGTTGCTGGCCCGGAGGGACGAGCGGACACGACTGGGTCTACTGGCCCAAAGGGACCAGAGGATGCGACTGGGGTTGCCGGCCGGGAGGGACCAGCGGGCGCGACTGAGTCTGCTGGCCCGGAGGGGCCAGCGGACGCGACTGGGGGCGCCGACCCGGAGGGACCAGCGGACGCGAATGGAGGTGTCGGCCCGGAGGGACTAGCGGACGCGACCGGGGATGCCGGCCTGGGGGGACCAGCGGACGCGACTGGAGGTGCCGGCCCGGAGGGACCAGCGGACGCGACTGGGGGTGCCGGCCCGGAGGGACCAGTGGACGCGACTGGGGGTACCGGCCCGGAGGGACCAGCGGACGTGACTGGAGGTGCCGGCCCGAAAGGACCAGCGGACGCGACTGGGGGTGCCGGTCCGTAGGGACCGAGGGACGAGTCATCTGGAAGTGGAAGGATGGACGACGGACTCACCACTCCCCCACGCAACGGGATAGACATGGATGAGCCGGAGCGAATGAGGTTGCGAGGAAACAGGTCCTCGAAGAAAAGGGCGTCCCGGGACTCAACGATGCAGTGCCGAGAGGGATCCCAAAAGCGCCAGGCCTTGGACTGACGAGAGACACCGAGGAAGGTGCAGGGGCATCCGCGAGGGACAAGCTTGCCGCCCTACTATGGGACGGGCAACCACACAATGGCCACATAGCCCCAGACGCGAGCCGGGCGAAGGTCAGCTCGCTGACCGCACCAATGCTGGTACAATGTGGACTGGCGGGGAAGGGGACAGTGGGGAATCCGGTTCCACACCCAGGTCATGTAGGCCATGGTTTCAAAATAGAAGCCATCGGTGAGACCAGACTCAACTCACATGGTGCGGACGGCGTCGGCCATAGTGCGGTTCCACCGTTCGGAGACACCGTTCTGGGCGGGTGTGTAAGACGCGGACGTTTCATGGCGAATGCCGCGAGAGGCGAGAAAGGACGTGGCTTTACCCAGGTACTCACCGCCGCGATCGGAGCGAAAGCGGTAGAGAGAGTTGCCACACTCGCACTCCGCAAGGAAAAGCCAATCCTGGATGGCGGGGGTGACATCGCTCTTCTGTCGAAGGTAGAAGACCCAGCGGTAGCGAGAGTAGTCGTCAGTGAGGGTGGTGGACGAAGACGTTGGAGTACGCTTCGGTGGCGCCGCGCTTGATGGTGTGGAGCACGGCCAAAGGGGGTGGGGCAGATTTCCCGAGGCGACGAAGGATGTCCTCCGCCCGCTGCCTGTAGGAGGTGACCGTCCCGGTCTCCCCCATGTGCAGGGAGTTGAACTGCCGCAGCAGGCGGCTAGTCTCAGCGTCGCTGGACAAGCGATGGGGACAAGTGAGAACGTGCCAAGCGGCTGTAAGGTCTGGGGTGGTGCCAGCAGTGAAGTCGCCTAAGAAGGGCTCGAAAGTGAGGCGGGAAGCCGGAGGGGCGACAAGGACAAGAGCCCGGACGGCACGACCAGCGTCATACAGATGGTCGGCCAGGGTGGCGTCATATGGCAGGGTGTAGTATGCGTACAGGCCCTCACCCTGCGCCCAGATGCGGAAGCTGAGCTCCCAGCTCCGGAACTGCTCGCCGGCCTGAAGCAGCGGCGGCATCGTCTCAAAGTCCTTTTGCCTGTGGCTGGCACCCAGAGTGGGGCCAAGGACATAGGTCACTGTCTGCTGCTGGCGCAGAGTTTGCTGCTGCGCCAGGTATTGCGTGGCAGCAGACACAACTGGGCTGGCTCGCCCTGGAGGGGGAAAGGACGGAGGCGCATTGGGGGCAGACTGGGAAATTAACGGTTGTAGTGCCGCAAGATGCTGCGTCAGGGCGGCGAGCTGTTGCTGAAGAGCTGCGAGGGGGTCAGGGTTATCGCCAACGATGTCAGATGGCTGCTGGCGCCGCTGCTCCTCCTACTGCTGCTGGTGCTGCTTCCGCTGTTGGTGTTGCTCCTGCTGTTGCTGCTACTGATCCTGCTTCTCTTGCTGTTCCTGCTACTCTTGCTACTGCTGCTGCTGCTGTTGTTGCTCTTGTTGCTACTGCTACTGTTGCTGCTGCTGCTGCTGCTGCTGCTGTTTTTGCTGCTGCTGCAGCCGCTGCAAGAAAGGGGGGGTGGGGGTCCCCCCAACAGAGGAGGACCCCTCCCCAGTTAGGCTACCAGCCATGGTATGACGCCCTTTGTTTTGTTTGTATAATTTTTTTCTTTTTCTCTTTGGGGTTTCTCACGTGAGTAGTAGCGCCTTGCTGAGGGTGGTGGACGTTGTGTCCACCCTCAGGCTTGCTTCCCCCTTCCCTTGCCCCTTTCTTTGGGATTTTTTTTGTTTTTTTTTTGTTTTTGAGGTGATGACGTCAGCAGTGACGTTACTGCTGACGTCAGCAGTGGCGGTTGTTGGGGCTGCTGTTGCAGCTGCTGTTGCTGCTACTACTACTGCTACTGCTATAGTTTGTTGCTAATGCTATGGCTGCTACTGTAGTTGGTGCTAGTGCTGTTGATGCTGCTGCTGCTGTTGCTGCTGCTGTTGTTGCTGTTGCCACTGCTGCCACTGCTGCTGATGCTACTGCTGTTGCTGCTGCTGCAGCTTCGGCTGTAGTTGCAACAGTAGTTGCTGCTGCTGCGGGCTGCTACGGTTGCTAGGTCTGCTGCAGCAGCAAAGGCAGCTGCTGCAGCAGCGGCAGCGAAGCAGGTGGGATGGGGTAATTTTTCTTTCTTCCTCGTCTGTCACAACGGGCAGCTGCCCGCTGACAGCTGCGAGCAGCGGGCTGCTACTCGCTGGTAGCGAGCTACTGCTTGCTCGCAGCGGGTAGCGAGCTGCTACTCACTGGCAGTGGGCAGCGAGTTGTAGCTCGCTGGCGGCGAGCCGCTGCTCGCTGGCAGCAGCGGGTTCCTGCTCGCTGCTCGCTCACTACGGGCAGCGAGCAGCACCAGCAGTTGCTACTTGCAGCTGCTTGCTGCAGCAGTTGCTGTGGCTGGCTACTGCTGCTGCACGCTGTTGCAACTGCTGCTTCTCGTTGCTACTGCTCGCTGCTGCTGCGGGCTGCTGCTGCTGTGAGCTACTGCTGCAGGCTGCTGCGGCTACGAGCTGCTGTTGCGGGCTGCTGCTGCTGCAGGCTACTGCAAGCTACTGCTTCTGCCTGCTGATGCTGCTACTGCACGGAGCTGCTGCTGGCTGCTGCTACCACTGCTCGTTGACGTTGCCTGCGGTTGCTGCTGTTGCAAGCGATTGCTGCTGCGTGCTCGTGCACGTCACTACACTTGGGTGACTTTGCCGCGTGCGTTGTCCCCCACAGGTGTTGGACGCGGCCTGCCGCTCACCTCCTCGCGTCACGTGTGGGGTCAGTGCTGCCGAAAAAATTTCAGCAGCATTTCCCCTAGTTCAGTGGCCGTGGGAAAAAATCTGACGCCGCCACCAGGTGGGTCAATGGTTCCGGAAAAAATCCGGCAGCATTGCCCCGGCAGTGGTGCGTATGGGGGTCCGCCGGCGTTGTCTGGCACCTGTACGCAAGTCTTCTGCTGCTGTTGCTACGCTCTGGCTCTGATACCAAGCTCGATACATAAGCAGCAGGTTGGGGCAACATGCTTTGTGATGTAGCGTGCGGGCTTCCACGCTCGTTGCTTAAGTCTGTTGCCCCCTCAGTCTGCTGCTCTATAGACAAAGTGTGGAAGCTCTGGGTTTGTGACTGAGAAGTGCGCGCGCCAGTGCTAGACCTATTTTCTGGCAGGCAGGGTTTTCTCGGTGAGCCCTGCCAGACGCCCGACAGCCCAAGACCCGGGCGTCGTCCATTTTGCCTGAAAACTGGACCATACCATAATACCAATGCTGCGAACACAGTCGTGCGGTCAGAATCAGCTAGAAAAATAGCTACAAGAAGTTATGGCTGCACAAACCCAGGCAATGCCTATGACAGTCAACGATGCCAAACAGGGCCATACAACAGAAGACATGGACCCTAGGCATCGCATGATGCTGCAGATGCAATGCCACAGCCAGACACAGTGCTAGGTGCATGCAGACTGCATCCGCAGTGGCAGTGACTGCCGGCGGCCCGACCACCGAGGAGGCCTGCCGATGGAGCTGAGCGCATCGCCAGAGGGAGGAGGCTCCAACGACGGGTGAGTGGGTCTCAGCGTGCGTCGGCTCCACCGAGCGACACTCCAGCGGCGTCAAGTCTCACCGTCAGTCATCTGCACGCCGATGTACACAAGCCGAGAGGTCACAACAGAGTACAATGAGAGATGCACGAAAACCAACACACGCCAACGCTCCCCCTGTGTGGCGAAGCCCTGATAGCTACGTATAACATTCCCCCTAAGGAGGGAGCAGAGCTCCCCCATGGCCACATACACCTACATAGCAACAATAAGGGTGAGAACGATGTTGATGGGACATACGTACACATAGTCTCACCCCAGAGCGTCGTCCATATCGTCGTCGTCGTTGTCGCTATCGTAGTCGTCACTACTGCTGTCACCTATTGCTCTAACTAGTGTAGCACTGAGGGGCTCCTCCAAGTGCATCATCTTCTGTATGCTTGCGAGTTGCAGAGCCGCACATCGCCACGCAGACTCCGTAGCGTTGAGACACCTGTATTGCTCGTCGAGCTGTGCTACGACGGTCGAGCGGCCGGCTGCATCTGCGATATGAAGACGGTCAGTCACGAAATGAGCCTGACGGTACATCTCGATCGCGTGCGCGTTGGCATGAGCCATGGCCTCCTTCAGCCTCGCCGCCTTGTAGCACAGGTCAGCCATCGGATCATGTGTCGCCTAGTCGCCAACTGCTGGTAGGGCATCGACACTAGACAATGTGTTGGCATTTGCATTGTCTAGATCTGTTAGAGGTGCTGCTGTAAAGGCATCGGCTGCTGCTGACACACCTGTCACTCCGCCGTCGACTGGTGGCCGGACATCGGCATCCGTCGGTGGATCTGCCTTTGTGGCGTCCTTGCCATCATCAGGAGCCCGTACGTCTTGGGGCTCCTTGGAACCCCTGGGGCACAGCCAATCATCCACCTGCTGCTGAACTTCCGTCCGTCGCGGACGTGCATCATGTAAAGACCACTCAGCTGTCTCGAGGCGTGTGTGGACATCATCTACGCACTCTTTAGAAGCCCGTCATGCTGCAATATCTGCAATGTAACAACGGATCCCGGCCTCCTAGAGCTCAGCCATGAGACCCTACACGTGCGCCTTCGCCCGAGCCATGACTGCCTCCTGCTCGTCGACCGTAGAGCGCTTGCGTTCGGGTACGGGAACTGAAGCTTGGATGAGTGTAGCTGTGTCGTAGGCTTGAACAGCCATGGTGTCAACAATGCTAGTCAAGGCAGCCATGAGCCCGAGGTCCGCAGCTCGCTCTGCATCCTCCACGGTAGGTGCATCTGCAAGGGTGACTACTACAGGCTCATCAGATGCCACGGACACATGTGCCTCTCGATTGTCAGCAGTGTTGACCACGGTAACGACTCCTCCTACACCGGCCGCTGCTGATGAGGCATCCACTGATATCGCCTCCAACTGTTGGCGCAAGTCCGACCGCTTCCAGACTATACCGTGGAACTTCCACTCAAAAGTCTCAAGGAACATGTACACATCCTCGACGTTGATTTCCGCTACTCAAAGACCCGTGTCCGCTGAAGACCACCGAAGAGTACAGGAGGGATGTCACAGATGGTGCTACATGACAAGGTATTCTCAGTAAGGACAACACATTCAAGGTATGGTCCGACGTGGAGCCGGAGGCGAACGAGTTGTCCGACACGAAGCTGGAGGTAGACGTAGCTATGGAGATGGGGATAGAGACTACAACCGACGATGTAGTGAACAAGGAAATAACAATAATGGCAGTGGCAGTTGCCGTCCTTCGAGTAGACGTCCGAGTAGTGGGTGTGAGTCCGAGGATCCTCTCACACCTTTGTAGTTAATGAGATGTTCCAAAAGCTGAATTCTAAGACCAAACCAGGGATTTTTGGAGAACAAACCATCATTGGACGAATGTAGACCAGCTGACTTTGCAAACCACTCCAGATGTAAATTGGACAACTCTAGAATGTAGCAGTTTTGAGATCTTGTCCAATGAGTGACCATCTAATCATTCTTGGACGAGATGTCCTCAACTGGCACAATCCACATCTGCACTAGAGCAGCAGTGCAGTCAACATCAGAATTCATGGTAGGAAGTGACACCTGTCATTAATAGAGTGACCCTCAACATAACGACACTAAAAGAATCAGAAGGGGAGGAAACCGTAGGGAAATCTGTAGCATTCACAATCCGACACAGGCAGCTGATGCCTCTGGATGTGGAAAAGCGGTACCTGTGATTCCAGTTTCAAGCGTGGCTAATTCACATGGAACCAGAGGAAGTAGCAGAAGGTAGAGTAGCAAAAGCAACAAGAACAGCCTCGTCGGCCTTGACACCTAAAAATTTGCAATTCTTGCGATGGAGCTTGTACCGATCATTGAGGAGTTTGAAGTGGTTGTAGGCGAACTACCTCGTGGGTTACCTCCGCAGCAAGGTGTCCATCACTACGTAGACATGAAGCCAGGCAGCAAAAAGATGGTCAAAAAGACGGTGACCTATTGGGTGAGTGACCACAAATTGACCGAGCTAGTATAGATGCTCAAAGATTTTCTTGGTCAGGGGTTCATCAGGCCATCCATAGCACCATGTGTTGGACACACATTTCTATCAAAAAGAAATCTGACGAGATGCGGATGTGCGTGAACGGTGTTACCATCAAGATCGGCTACTCATTTTTGTGAGCATATGTACATGTAGACCAACTCTGAAGATCAAGGTTTTACACCAATATTTTGAGGTAAATAGCAGATAACATCATCAGATCTGCGTATCAGATATGGAATTCCAAAAATTGGCCTTTCGTACCCAATATGGGCACTTTGAGTACACGTTTGGAATCACAAACATTTTGACAACATTCACAGCGGCCATGGATATGAATTTTTTGGCCGTACCTTGATGACTTTGTTGTCATATATCTTGATGACATCCTGGTGTGTAGGCGCACAATGAAGGGGGCACAGTGAGCATGCCTGTTAATTTCTCAAGAGAAGTCTTGAAGTTTGACTTTGGTCACCATTCAATCGATTTTTTTGGCCACATCATCAGTGGCCGGATCACAATGGACTGGGAGAATGTAGAGGCAGTCGCTAACTGGCCAAATTCCACCAACGGTCAAAATGGCCAGATGTTTGGGGGTTTTGTAACTACTACCATCGACTTGTAAATGAATGTTCTAGAATGTCAATGCATCTATCCAAAATCACCCGTAAAACCACCGTATGGAGTTTGGGAGATCATGAACAAGAAGCCATCAACTCCATGAGGAACTTTCTGACCTGGTAACCAGCCTCACCATTGGCGGGTCCAAAGTTGGAATCTATCATGGCCACAGACACGGCCAATCAAGCAATCAGAAGCCTGCTCCTCCAAGACGAAGGTGGTGGGGAACAATCGGGCATGTACATGCTGGTAAAGTTGCATTAGACAGAACAAAAGTATGTAGTATACAAAAACGAAATGTTGGCAACCAAGACATGGCAGTGCTTTCTGGAATATCAAGGGTGTGTTTTTGAATCCCTTGCCACACACTTAAACATCTCAAGACTTGGGTAAATGTGAGCCACCAGAAAACTTGATGGATAGAGCTCCTTGAGTCCAACTTTGACTTCGACATCAAGTACCGACATAGAAAAACAAATCTGCATGTTCTCGATGAGCGATCTGATCTGATAGCCAACATGAGTACGTTGCTCATCAAACAAGCCCCTTACATTGCAAGGCTGCTTGCAAAACAATGCGAGGAGTTTTGCGCATACGACAAGACCAAAGTTTTGGTTGATGATCTCTACTAGCGAAAATGATTCACTCTCCACGCGTTCATACCACCCAGCGACAAACTCTGCCGCATGCCATCGGAGGAGTGTCACAGCGCAGGTCCATGTTGACATGTTGGCGAGGAAAAAACACTCAAGAAACTTGCAAAGTAATACTGGTGGGACAAGATGTAAATCAACATCGTAAACTACTACACAACGTGCGACATGTGTCAACGCCATAAGGTGACACGAACCAAACCCCGGGTTTGCTTCAACCACCACTGGTACCCAAAGAACTATGGTTGGAAATCTCCCTGTTTTCCATGGTGGGTTAATCTATCACACTGCAAAGGTTTGACATAACACTTGTGGTGGTCGACCGGTTCTTTAAAATGTTGCACTCCATCAAGACACCCACAATCACTGCCAAGGGAACAGCGCGACTATTTCTCAACAATGTCATATGACTACCTGGCGTCCCCTCCCCCATAATTAGCAACAGGGAATGGTGGTTCACCATCAGCTTCCGGAAAGAAGCGATGACTCGCAATGGCAGTCGGATCCAGCTATCAACGGCCTTCCTGCTGGAGACTGATGGGCACACTGAGCATACTAATCAGATGCTCACATAACTGCTCATAACTCTATGCGAGCCACCTGGCATTGAATGGGCAGTCAAGCTACTGTCTGCCAAGCTCGCATAAAACTTTGTGACCTCCACCACAATAAGAAAGATTCCTTTCGAAGTGATTTACAGAAGCTACCCTCAACTCTGGCAGGTTTGCAGATTTCAAGTAACATAACAACAGGCAACATCTAATGACAAGACTTCTTGTGCATCTGGGACGATAATTGCTAGACACTTGAGAAGGCTCATGCAGCCATAAAAATAGCAGCCACCAAGAATTGGACGGACACTGAATTGCAGTTTGGTCATCGCATTTTTCTGAGCTCGACAAACATGCATGTACAAGGACAGGACTGCTCAAAGCTCAAATCTGAGTTGTTGTGGCCATGTGTGCTTAAAGAATTGCCGCCAACTTTTCTCGCAAAAGTCTGACTACTGGAGAGCATAACTATCCACAGTAGCTACCTTAAACTCTGTTGAATTGTTGTTGAGTACTTCCCTACCGTAAATGCGCCCCTGCCACCATCGAAGCAGGCAAGGGCATGCAGTATGCGGTAGAATACATCTTGGGACACCGCTTGCATGGAAAACTGACGGAGTATCTAGTCAAGCGACAGGGATAAAAACACATCGAGCAAGAGCTGGGAGCCCTGCAACAACCTTCAGGAAGTTTATCATCAGATCTACCGCTATTCTAGTCAGAATCGACCTACGTGTTCCAACATGACATGACAACGTATCCTGAAAAAAATCATTTCAATGTTCATGGTTTTTTCCCTCATCGAATTTTGTCAGAAGTGAACTTTCATTGAATTCATACCTACCACCTAGACAACCACAAAATGATTCATGTGAATTCAAGGATCGGCCAATGATTTTCATTTTACTTGAACCAGGGTTCGTCAACATTCTCTTCTTTTTCCTTCTTCTTTTTTCAGATGGAGATTTGTTTGCTGGCGTCAATGTTCATACATTTGCGCAGGTGTTTTGGTGGCAATCTTGGCCACCAATTATTGTCTATCGTGTTTGAATTTTGGTTAATAAAATGTAGTGTACTTTTATTGGAGGGGAAGGATAGAAGGTTGAGGAGAACGTTTGTAATGACCCCCCACCCTCTTACAAGCACAGAGTGCAATGCAAGCATACATGCTCCTTCAACCAAACACCAATATTTGGAAGGACATAGCGTGCCACTCCAGAAGCTTTCCAAACAAAGGTCATTTCTTTCTAGAACATCCACTCATACTGCACATCAAACCTGATGCCACTACATGGATTCACTCAAGATGGCACACCATCTTGAAAAATTCCTTCTTACAGACTCAGTTATTCAACCCCCACTAATTGAAGGAGCAGAACTTGTCCACGGATACGTCACTTTCAACAGATTCATTCTTACAGCCACTACCATTCCCTTTGGGCAAGCAAAATTGGAACGCTTCCTATTCGACAACGAAATCCAACTTCGACATGTTTTTTCCAGATGCAGCGTCCCATTTTCTCCTCTCCTTGGAAGACGAAAAAATTAACCAAACCCTCTGGAAACACACAAAGATTNAGACCGATCCTTAACACCAGCACCTACAAAGCCAAGATAAATGTTTTGCCTCAAGGAGTGGACGCCCACACATGTTTGTGACAATCTTTTCCTGGGTTTCAGCAACAACACAACCAACTCGACCTGGAGAGTAGCGTCCAAAAATCCATCCCTGCGCCAACTATACAAAAACCTCCTTCCAAAAACCCTTAAACTGTGTGGTCCAAATGGGAACAACCCCCAGCCAACCAACAGAGCTTCCTGAAACAACTCTTGAAAAACGACCTCATACCCCCCAAACCAAAAGACATTATGCTCCATACCTCCCTCAGATGCATCCAAGTTTGTGAGCGCCTCAAATTCCTATACCCCTCATTTGAAAACATATGTCCCTTCTTCAACAGGTATACTGAAACAATTGAACATGCCTTCAGGGACTGCCCTAACATACAAACAATTCTCTCCACACTATCACAAACTTCCACCTACATATGTCAAGCCCCAACCACAACACTAACCTTCCACCACACCTCTGACAGGAACCAGTGGTGGCACCTGCTCCAAGCCGCAGCCTTCCACAAAATTTGGAAGCTAAGGTGTGGAATCAGTCTAGGATGCGCAAGAAGCCCCAGAAACCCATCAGCAATCTTAATGCCTATGGTTATCCAACAATTTGAAAACTACATCAATCTCCACATCCTACATCTCCACNATTGGAACGCTTCCTATTCGACAACGAAATCCAACTTCGACATGTTTTTTCCAGATGCAGCGTCCCATTTTCTCCTCTCCTTGGAAGACGAAAAAATTAACCAAACCCTCTGGAAACACACAAAGATTCTCAACAAACTCAAAGCCTCCATCCCCTCCAGTGCCTTACAGAACTGGACGCACGAGACATAACCACAATAGGCGAACACAAATTTTGGTGCCCGACACCCAATACACATCACACCCCGGCCCTTATCTTTGAGGTGATATACAAGACCTTCCCCTTCACTGTCAAACCACTCATAGTCAACGCAGACCGATCCTTAACACCAGCACCTACAAAGCCAAGATAAATGTTTTGCCTCAAGGAGTGGACGCCCACACATGTTTGTGNCCCCCAAACCAAAAGACATTATGCTCCATACCTCCCTCAGATGCATCCAAGTTTGTGAGCGCCTCAAATTCCTATACCCCTCATTTGAAAACATATGTCCCTTCTTCAACAGGTATACTGAAACAATTGAACATGCCTTCAGGGACTGCCCTAACATACAAACAATTCTCTCCACACTATCACAAACTTCCACCTACATATGTCAAGCCCCAACCACAACACTAACCTTCCACCACACCTCTGACAGGAACCAGTGGTGGCACCTGCTCCAAGCCGCAGCCTTCCACAAAATTTGGAAGCTAAGGTGTGGAATCAGTCTAGGATGCGCAAGAAGCCCCAGAAACCCATCAGCAATCTTAATGCCTATGGTTATCCAACAATTTGAAAACTACATCAATCTCCACATCCTACATCTCCACAGTAAAAAAAGAGCCCATAGCAAGACAGAACTGGAAAAAATTATGCGGTCCCTCACCATACACCCAGTCATTTGCAAAGCGGACTGTAAAGTCCAACCAGCCCATTTGGTAATCGCCCCCTTGGTATGGCAAAACTGGCAAAACAACATAAATTACCACCAGGGGGGTGGGTAATTCCACAAGCACCTCACTGAGCTACTTGGGAACCCCCTCAATCAATGGTTACGACCATTGGTTGGAACTACCTCCGATGGTGGATGTTAGTGGGTTAAGGCCGGCGGCCTGACTCTCACATACCCCGAGAAACAGAGTTCCTTGGGCACCTACCCCGGTGCGGCATAAGCCGTACAGAATGCATGGTATTAATTCCCTGAAATTTCCCATCAAGAGATGCGGGCAGGGGCTAACCACCACCGAGGCGATGTTTCAGCCAAACAAAAAAAAAGAGTGTTTGATGTTCAGTGAACGGCAACCGCGAGAGCGACGGACACTTGACCATTCCAAAGTTCAAATGTTTCAGTGCATGGCCCTCCCACAGTCATCCAGATGTTAAAAAAAGAGGTCGAACAGGCTTTCTTGTCAAAGAAAATACTAATATACCCAAATTTGTTGAGTCTAACGATCTACCTCCCTGATTTTGTTCATTTGAAAAGCACCA
>SZWC01002002.1:169645-192438 GCA_023375785.1 Penium margaritaceum | reverse complement strand
GGCGGCAAGGATGCCAAAGACAAGAAGACACTCCTCAACCGCACTCAAAATCATTATCTCATGAAGGCCAACCAGCGATGCCTTGAATCTGGAGCAAAGGAGCACACCCAGGTTGAGAAGGTTGGGTTCATCAACTACAGTAAGTCCAGCAAGTCCATGGTGGTCACAAACAACAAGGTCGAGCCAGCGGCTGGGGAGACGTGGACATGGAGGTGGTGGTTGATGGGAAACGGGTGTAGTATGTCATCAAGGATGTGTAGCACGTACCTAGCTTAGCTAACATCGTAAGTGTCAGCCACTTGACGGATAAGGGTTACAAGGTGCTCTTCAGGAGAAAAGGGGTAGTCGTACAGAAGGATGGTGGCGGCGAGCCCGTGTTGGAGGCTAAGCGTGAAAGAGGCCTCTACATCATTGAGACAAGGTGATCCCCGTGACGACAGATTCAGCAGACTTGTGGGAGCCACCGTCGACCCAGCCAAAGAAGGGGGAGCTCATCTGGAGCTCTAGCACCGACAGCTGGGGCATTCCTCACCTGTAGTTGTGAAGGATATGGCAAAGCGCGAGCTGGTACGACCTCTTCATTAACGGTATGGAAGAGGCAACAGATGTAGCAAAGCACAAAAAGTGTAAGCCTTGTATTTTGGGAAAGGCACGGTAAAAAACATTCAACGAGAAAGTGAATCACGCCTTGGATTTGCTTGACGTCATGCACAGCGACGTGTGCAGACCATTCAAGACGGCGTCAAAGTGCAATGCACCTTACTTTGTCACCTTCATTAATGACAACGGCAAGAAACTCTACATGTACTTCATGAAGCGAAAAGGTAAGGTCATGGACCGGCTGATGGAGTGTGTCGCCGTGGTGGAGAGGTAGACTTACCGGAAGTTTAGAGTGTAAATGGTATGTAGCAGCTGGATGAAGCAACAGGGCATAAAATGGGAACAATTTACACCGTATTTGCCTCAGTCAAATGGCTTGGTAGAGCGGGAAAACGAAATGTGGCTGAACACATTATGGACCATGTTGGTGGATGCGAAATTGCCGCAAAGCTTGTAGGCGGAAGCTGTACATATAGCGAGGTACACCATCGACCTCACCCCAAAAACAGTGTTGAAGGGGAAGAGTGGCTGGAAGACCTAGCAGGGGTAAGGCTGCACACGGATCCTATCCGCAAATCTTGAGGTGGATCCGGATCCATGGGACGAATCCTGGACCTGGATACAGATTCGGGGTTCCGGATCCATAGATTCACGGATCCATGGATTCACGGATCTGGGACCTGGATCCACGGTTCCCCTATACCGGATCCAGCCTGATCTACATGGACAAAATAAACTTCTACATAGGGCACGCTCGACTCCTCCTTGAGAGGAGTCGCGCGCGTCCGCAGCACGAATGACTCCTCCCGGGGAGGAGCCCAGCGCAGCACGCTTGTCTGTGAGTACCCTATTTCTAACATAGTTGACCCACGCCGTTGGATTGTCTGGCCTATCAGGCAATGACCACTGAGGATGGGTCCCGTGCGTTGGACGTGGACCACCAGAACTTCGCGCCCGCAGTTCTGGTTGTCCTCGTCCGACACACGGTCATGCTCTGCTCAATTGCAGATGTCAAGCGCAGCACACGGGCATGACTACTTGAATTTCAATGAGCGAGTTTCTCGGATCCGCGACAGATTTGAGCAGGACCTCTTGCAGTTTTTCCCTCCCCCTTCCCCCCCCCCCCTCAAGATCCGATTAGGATCCGTGAATACAAACCGGATCGAGGAACCTGGATCCGAAACCGCGGATCCGGTTCTGGATCCGGTATCCATGGATAGTTACCACGGATCCCAGGATCCGTGTGCAGCCTTAAGCAGGGNCACTGCTACGATGCCACGCAAAACAGTTAGAGCCATACGACAACCTTTGACACATTGATCATCTAATGAGAAGCTACAATCGTCACGGCCTACGTCTCCTCAAGCGCCCGGGCGTCGTGACAAAAAAGGGGGAGAGTGTTACGTTTTAGGCATACACAAGTCCCTATGTTGCAGATTTGCCCCTTTGCATGCCCAAGTGCGGCCCCGGGAGGCGCCGGCGAGCCGCAAGTGAGAGGAAAATCCTCGCAGTTGGATCTAGCGGCTTGAGGATTGCTCAAATCCAAAAATGGAAGATTTTTCCTAAATTTGACGAGTTGCTAAATCCGGTGGAAGTTGTTTCATTGGAATCGGACGTGTAATGAGGGAGATATGAGCTTCCAAAGTTGAGGTGTGCGCAACGGCTCTGGGAGCTGGCCGCGACTTGACTTCCGATGAATAATCGACCGGACAGAGTAACAAATGTCCATCTTGATTTTTTTCTCGCAAAGGCTGCCGAGGCGTCCGGTCAATGATGCGCCGGATGCCAGTACTGCAGTTTGTTTCTGAGGGACTTAGTCAAAATCCTGGCTCGGCGTCCAAAACTCAATATTACGTTTTGTTACTAGGGGACTTTGTCAAAATGTTTACTGCAGGTCCGCGAACAGGTTTCACACCACATCAATTTCCATCACCAAACTTGATGATTAGCTCGTTGAAACAGACCCCAAAGGTGCAAAGGACACCGCCACTACGTGTAGGGACACGTAGTGGCGGAATGGCATTTTGATGGGTCCTTGATGTGTGAGGACGCCTCGGCGGGCGACATGGTGCACGCTGCCGACTAAACGGCTGGATTGGGGTGCTGCAATTCGGCTGACGTAGCGGGAGCTACAGTTATCCGAATTGCACACGGTTTGGTGCATTAGAGAGATCATGACTAGCCCTAAAACTATTCACATCTTGTTCATGTTAAAAAACTAATGCAAAACTGTGTTATTCTTTTCTCAAAAGTGACTGTTTCACCACTCTTTTCCACTCCCATGAAAATAGTATGAGGCGACCAGAAAGCTCATGCTTAGACTCAGAACATGCACAAACGTAGCCTTGAACACAGTGAAGATCCATCAGGCCAGGTTGGAACTGCCACCACCCGTGGGCCGGTTTCTGACGAAGGGTTATGGGCTAACGGTCCTGACCAGTCTACACATTGCTCACGAGTTTTGCGGTAGACGGGATTGTTGTCAGGGACAACATCGCTATCAAACTCTGAGGTCCCAGAGTGGAAGACTGCCCAAATGGTGCAGAAGGAGACGCAATCCATCCAGAAGTGTGCGGGTGGTCTAGGCTTTTGGCTATGGAGGTCACACTTCGAGTTGCACCTCGCGCATAAGGGCCTACTGGAGGTCATGAAGGGAATGGAAGTCCTCAACAAAGCGATGGCCATGGAAGCACAGAAGGAGGTCTTCGCAAAGAAGAGCACGGAGTCACTCATGCTGCTGGTGTCTGGTATGGCTGAGTTGTAGTGGGGCTAATTCCAGGGCTGCACGTCGGTAGCTGAGGCTTGGAAAAAACTATACGTCATCCATCAATCCATGTCGCTGGCAAACAAAATCTTTGCAATGAAGCAACTCCTGTTGGTGAGAATCTAGGAGGGAGATGATGTCATCTCCACCATGCAGCAGATCGAGTCACTTGCCTCACAATACAATGATTTGGGATGGAAGATAAACACATAGATGCAAGCGATGGCCCTCCTCATAGCCCTTCTTGATATTTGGATTCCTCTCATCACCGTCTTGGAAAGATGGACGCAGGACAAGCTCACATCTGGCGCGGTTGCATAGTACACCCACAACGAGGCATAGCAACGAAGCTGTGTGGAGTCCTCATCTTCCTCATCTACCCTCATTACCAGAATGCATGGTGCTGGAAGCAAGGGCAAAGGAGGGGGCAGACACGGCATGGGCACGAAGGGCACCAAGAATGGTGTGTGCCCCAACTGCGGCAAGGAGGGTCACTGGGTCCGTGAGTGCACCAAGGAGGCAAAGTCTGGCGGCAAGGATGCCAAAGACAAGAAGACACTCCTCAACCGCACTCAAAATCATTATCTCATGAAGGCCAACCAGCGATGCCTTGAATCTGGAGCAAAGGAGCACACCCAGGTTGAGAAGGTTGGGTTCATCAACTACAGTAAGTCCAGCAAGTCCATGGTGGTCACAAACAACAAGGTCGAGCCAGCGGCTGGGGAGACGTGGACATGGAGGTGGTGGTTGATGGGAAACGGGTGTAGTATGTCATCAAGGATGTGTAGCACGTACCTAGCTTAGCTAACATCGTAAGTGTCAGCCACTTGACGGATAAGGGTTACAAGGTGCTCTTCAGGAGAAAAGGGGTAGTCGTACGGAAGGATGGTGGCGGCGAGCCCGTGTTGGAGGCTAAGCGTGAAAGAGGCCTCTACATCATTGAGACAAGGTGATCCCCGTGACGACAGATTCAGCAGACTTGTGGGAGCCACCGTCGACCCAGCCAAAGAAGGGGGAGCTCATATGGAGCTCTAGCACCGACAGCTGGGGCATTCCTCACCTGTAGTTGTGAAGGATATGGCAAAGCGCGAGCTGGTACGACCTCTTCATTGACGGTACGGAAGAGGCAACAGATGTAGCAAAGCACAAAAAGTGTAAGCCTTGTATTTTGGGAAAGGCACGGCAAAAAACAATCAACGAGAAAGTGAATCACGCCTTGGATTTGCTTGACGTCATGCACAGCGACGTGTGCAGACCATTCAAGACGGCGTCAAAGTGCAATGCACCTTACTTCGTCACCTTCATTAATGACAACGGCAAGAAACTCTACATGTACTTCATGAAGCGAAAAGGTAAGGTCATGGACCGGCTGATGGAGTGTGTCGCCGTGGTGGAGAGGTAGACTTACCGGAAGTTTAGAGTGCTATGCAGCGACAAAGGCCAAGAGTAAATGGTATGTAGCAGCTGGATGAAGCAACAGGGCATAAAATGGGAACAATTTACACCGTATTTGCCTCAGTCAAATGGCGTGGTAGAGCGGGAAAACCAAATGTGGCTGAACACATTATGGACCATGTTGGTGGATGCGAAATTGCCGCAAAGCTTGTAGGCGGAAGCTGTACGTATAGCGAGGTACACCATCGACCTCACCCCAAAAACAGTGTTGAAGGGGAAGAGTGGCTGGAAGACCTAGCAGGGGTAAGGCTGCACACGGATCCTATCCGCAAATCTTGAGGTGGATCCGGATCCATGGGACGAATCCTGGACCTGGATACAGATTCGGGGTTCCGGATCCATAGATTCGCGGATCCATGGATTCACGGATCTGGGACCTGGATCCACGGTTCCCCTATACCGGATCCAGCCTGATCTACATGGACAAAATAAACTTCTACATAGGGCACGCTTGACTCCTCCTTGAGAGGAGTCGCGCGCGCCCGCAGCACGAATGACTCCTCCCGGGGAGGAGCCCAGCGCAGCACGCTTGTCTGTGAGTACCCTATTTCTAACATAGTTGACCCACGCCGTTGGATTGTCTGGCCTATCAGGCAATGACCACTGAGGATGGGTCCCGTGCGTTGGACGTGGACCACCAGAACTTCGGGCCCGCAGTTCTGGTTGTCCTCGTCCGACACACGGTCATGCTCTGCTCAATTGCAGATGTCAAGCGCAGCACACGGGCATGACTACTTGAATTTCAATGAGCGAGTTTCTCGGATCCACGACAGATTTGAGCAGGACCTCTTGCAGTTTTTTCCTCCCCCNCCCCCCCCCCCCCCCCCCCCCCCCCCTCAAGATCCGATTAGGATCCGTGAATACAAACCGGATCGAGGAACCTGGATCCGAAACCGCGGATCCGGTTCTGGATCCGGTATCCATGGATAGTTACCACGGATCCCAGGATCCGTGTGCAGCCTTAAGCAGGGGGTTTTGGAGCACGCGCAAGCTAAGTGTGGTAAATCTGAAAGTGTTCAGGTGCAAGGCGCACGGGATGGTGCAGGCTGCGTAGTGGCACCATAGCAAGTTGGAGCCGCAGGCAAAGTCGTATCTCTTCCTTGTCTATGGGAGTGTGTATAAGACGTACCAGCTTATGCACGCAAGGAGCAGGTAAACCACAGCCGAGACGTCGAGTTCAACCAGCAGCAGAGCTACATGTGTAGCAACGACGTGGGCGTGGTGGAATCTCTAAAGATAGAGGAGTGGTTTTAGCTCTTTGACTACGAGAAGGAGCCGGCGGACGCTGAAGTCAAGGATGCAACATCAGAGCGCGACGGTGCGCCAACGGTAGCACCCAACATGGAGGACCCTGATGACGATCAAGCTGATGAGGAGATCCACACAAAAGGATCCGACAAATGGGGCACCAAAAGTCCTAAGGCACGCACTCTCGACAGAGTGTGCATCGGGCATCCATGGAAAATCCATAGGACGTGCCGCCTGTCCGGATGATGTTTTGTCGGAGAGGGAGAGATCCTCAGGGGAGCTATCCGGTCGATGATTCACCAGAGTGTGCAGAGTTTGAGGGATCGCAGCAGAGCGATGAGGCACCACCTAAACTGCCACGCCCTAGCGAGAGGCAGCTAAAAGCGGGAACGCGCTTTGATGGAAGTACCAGTCAATGGATCGGCATGACGCGGTGCATGCTAGCTGCATCAACAGAGCCGAATACCATGCAAGAGGAGCTTGCACTACCTGAAGGGGATCAATGGGACGCAGCCATCAAATTGGAGCTGGCGTCCATCACAGAAAATGACACGTGGGAGCTGATTGACGGGCTGAAAGATGCCAAGGTCATCAGCTCAAAGTGGGTCCTTAAGACCAAGTTCACAAAGGAAGGGGTGGTGGACAAATACAAGGTGCGGCTTGTGGCAAAGGGATACCCACAGCATAAGGGCAAGTACTACGATGAGATGTTTTCTCCCGTCGCCAATTTCCCAAGCATACGGGCGATCCTTGTGGTGGCAGTCGTGAAGGACATGGAGCTCCACCAAATGGACGTAAATAGAGCCTTCCTCAATAGCATCATGGACAAAGAGATCTACATGGAGGTGCCACAAGGGGTGGAGGCGCCGGAGTGCAAGGTGTGCAAGCTGCAAAAGTCCTTCTACACGCTAAAATAATCACCCAGGTGCTTGAAATCACAAAAGGACATCTTCATGGCACAACTTGGCTTCAAGCGCTATGAGGCAGATCACGGCGTGTATGTGCAATGTGACAAACAACTCCATCAGATTGTCGCACTCTATGTGGACAACCTGATTTTGTGCTCGACAAAATTGCCGAGCCTACAGTGGTTGAAAGAGCAGATGAGTAGCAGATTCAAGATGTCCGACATGGGGAAACTAGAGAACTTCCTTGGAGTGAGCACCACGCGGAACAAGAGGGTGCATACGCTTGAGCTGGGTCAGGCCAAGTACGTGGTCGAGGAGCTGAACGGGTACAACATAGAGGACTACAATCCAGTTGGCAGTCCGGTCTCCACGAAATGTGAACTAAGTGTGGTGATGCCATCGCAAACAAAACAAGAGCGGGACGATATGGCAGGGGTGCCCTAACAATCGGCGGTGGGAAGCCTCATGTACACCATGGTGGCTACTCGACTGGACCTGGCCTATGCGGTTGGCCAAGTGAGCAGGTACGTGGCCCATCCAGGGCCACTACACTGATAGGCGGTCAAGTGCATCCTCTGCATACTGCAGGCGAAGCAGCATGCGCGCTTGAGGTTTGACGACAAGGGACGGGCGAGCCCCTTGCGTCTGGTCTGCTATACGGATGTAGACTATGCTAACGATGTGCACAAGCACAAGTCCACATCCGGCTACGTCTTCTTCTTTGCTGGTGCAACGGTCTCGTGGTGTAGTAGGAAGCAAGACTGTGTCGCCACCTCCACAATGGAAGGAGAGTACATCGCGCTGGCTGAGGCAGTCAAGGGGGTAGTGTGGCTCCGTAGGTTGCTGGAGGAGCTGGACGTGCCGCAACAAGAGCCTAAGGTGGTGCAAGAGGACAACACTGGCTCCATCTCGCTGACCAATAACGCGACGCAGCACAGGAGGACAAAGCACATTGATGTGCATTATCACTACGCATGAGACATGGGTCAAAATGGGAAGGTGGTGCTACAGCATTGCAGCACGTAAAACATGCTTGCAGATTGCTTGACCAAAGCGAAACCCGTGGATCGACACGCAATGAGCGTAGCCGGACTTGAGATGACCAGCTATGATGGGCTCGCGGACACAACACAAGATGAGTGAGAGCTAGCAGGAGCAGCAGGCATGGCAGGTGCAAGGGAAAGAATATTGAAGATTCGCCCCTTTGCATGCCGAAGTGCAGCATCGGGAGGCGCCGACAAGTCGCCAGTGAGAGGAAAATCCTCAAAGTTGGGTCTAGCGGCTCAAGGATTACTTGGATCCTAAAATAAAGGATTTCCCCTTAAATTTGATGAATCGCTGAATCCGGTGGAAGTTGTTTCACCAGAATCAGACAAGTAACAAGGGAGATATGAGCTTCCAAAGTTGGGTGTGCGTGGCAGCTCTTGGAGCCGGCCACGACTCGACTTCCGATGAATAATCGACCGGACCGAGTAACAAATGTTCATGTGAGGATTTTTCTCCGGAAAGGCTACCAAGGCATCCGGTGAATGATTTGCCGGATGTCAGTAGTGCACTTCGTTATTGAGGGACTTAGCCAAAGTATAGGCTCTGCGTCTGAAACTCAAAAGTACGTTTTGTTTCTCGGGGACTGTTGGAATTCCGACTGCAGGTCCGCAAACAGGTTTCTAACCACATCAATCCCCATCACCAAACTCGATGCTTAACTCATCGAAACAGACCCCAAAGGCGCAAGGGGCACCGCCACTGCGTGTAGGGATATCTGTGCCTCCAAAATGACATTTTGATGGGTCCTTGATGTGTGAGGGCGCCTCGGCGGACGCCATGGTGCGTGCGGCCGACTGAGCGGCTGGATTGAGTTGCCACACTTCGGCTGACAAAGCGAGAGCTACGGTGATCTGAATCGCACACGGTTTGGTACATTGGAGAGCTCATGACCAGCCCTACAAATGTTAATATCATGTCCATGTTCAAAAACTAGTCAACAATTTGTGTTATTTCCTTCGCGAAAGTGACTGTATCACAACTATCTTCCACTCCCAGAAACATAGCGTGAGGCGACCAGAAATCTCAACCTTCAACTCAGAACCTGCACAAAAGTAGTGGTGAACAGAGTGAAGATCCATTAGGCCACGTTGGATCTGCCAGCACCGGGGACCAGTTTCTGACACCCTATACTTTGCGAGTGGGTATTTTTCACCTAACATTCATGGCACACCTCACGTTGACCTCATGAGATCTACGCCATTTGGCCGAGGGATTTTTGGCCACCCGCCTTAACCTCTTGTGTTCCACTCCTGAAGTTTCTAACACATTCGACCAATTTCCAGAAGGGTTGACAAAAGTTTCACAAACTGTATCGATATTTTGATGTTGTTTGGTAAACTTCTCAACAACCCTAGAAATTTCATGAAACCGTACCTCGATATTCTCGAAACCCTGCAAATTCTTGGTGGAGTTTCTTGAAGACACTACTCATGAGACAGTGTCGAACGTGCCCCTCGACTCGAGTGCCAAAGACCCAACATATGTCTCGTTGTATTTCCTGTTTTTGTATGTATGCACTCTATTACATCCCCAACGTACACAAGTCCCTAAACTCCACATTGGGAATTCCTGTTATTACATTCATGGCCCACCACGCGACGACCTCAAGATTTTAACTCTTCTCAGCCAAGGGAATTTTGGCCACCTCCTCCGACCTCCGGTGTTCCGTTCCAGAAGGTTCTGACTACTTTGACCACTTTCCAAAAAGGTCGACAGCAGTGTTGCGACCATATCGATGTTTCAACATTGTCCGACTGACTTCTCAACGGTGCTGGACTTTTATAGAACCGCACCTGCACATTCTCCGAATACCCCAAGTTCTCAGTGGTGCCACTCCAAGGAGCCACTCATGGTACAACCTCGCACGCATCGCTCGAATCAAGCACCGAGGACACAACATATGATTCATTAACATTCTCGGCATTTCATACATGTGCTTGACTCACTCAAAAAATGTCATCAAAGTACACTTACTAAATAATGCGCATCATCCCTTTGTCCCAAATACTTGAATTGTCTTTTCCCCCCACCTCATCCCTGCAAACCACCTATACTCTGTCCGGTGTAGCACTTGGTGCCAGAGCGCAACGGTGCTTGAGGGACAACCAACGCATCAACTACCTGAAAACAAACTTTCACGAGTTTTCATTGCATCTCCACCATTCAAAAGATTGCAGACTCTGCTATGACAACGCTGAATATAGCGAGTGTGCCCGGTGACGAGCAACAGTCACCGGCAAACACTCCAGCAATGGACGATCAGTAGTAAGCATAAACGGATGCTCTCCAGACAAACCAGACAATAGCAGCAACCTTCATGACAAATGGTAGGACACGGATGAACCCGAAGGCCAACACGTTGACAGACCCCTGGGGCTTAGCAAACCTTTTGTTTGTGCCGCTGCCCGTTGGGTCGACACCTGGTGCGATGGGAGGCACCAGACAAATGGCTTGAATGAATGAAAATCTGCACCAGAAGTTGTGGGGACTCGAGAGCCTCAACACCCATTTACTCCAACATCTCAATGCGGTGATGGAGGCGCCTTGGGATTCCTGTGTGTGCAAAGCAATGCTCACCAAGAGAAATATTCAACTCTTGATTGAACCCCAGATTTGACTGGCTCTTCCCGATCCATTTCATTCTACAAAATCGAAAGGGCCGACGTTCAAGATGTGTTTTACAATGTTGGAGGTGTACTTCACCGCTTCTGGGATCAACAACAACAAGAATATAATTGACCTCACAGCCTCGCTTTTCCATGGTACAGCTTTGAGTTGTTCGTCCCATCTAAAGGGCATCCAACAGCAATAGGAGATCAACTGAGCCAGATCAACGGCTCACGCGACTGCTCTTACATCGTGAACCACAGGCAAACCACCTCTTGAGTACATTAATCTGACGTGGCACGACTCTCTCACATCACCGGAAATGTGGAGCGAATTCAGGCATGCTATCCTCGCTTGGTTTAGAAAGCTGAATGAGAAGTCTGATGCACCATACAAACTCTAACACCTGCGTCACTAGTCCAACATGACAGAGAATACACCAAATCATCACCTGAAGCGACCTCATCCTCAAGCGAGACATTTGGTGAGAAATTGCAATCTTTGGCATCCAGGACAACCTTTCGTGAATGATCACAGCATGCCATCGCATTGACAGTGCCGACTACAATGCTTGGATGCAAGAATCAAATGGCTGGCGGCCCAAAGCCACAACTCTCATCGTGATAAAAACCTCGTCAACGATGGACATTGACACCATCAATCAACGCAATCAACAACTCTACGACTTGCAGGAAGTTGGTTCATATCTTGCGTGATTTTCGGGAATGGCATTAGGGTATCAAAAAGGGAGAAAGACACAGAGAAAAAGTGAGGATTCAAGAAACGGCTAAGGACACGAGTAGACGCCGAGGCTCTTGTCTGGTCGGAAAATTCTGCACGGACTGATCGCCCATCTGAGAAGCTCACATCACTGTAGATGAGGGTTCCTGAGATCGTGAAATGCGATAAGGGTTACGAAGATGACCAATTGGTGATACTGCTACGAGTGTAACCAAGGGATTGTAAGAATTGTAGAACGGTACGAGCACTACTTGATGAAGGAGATTCTCATAGCTTTGTAAGAAACCATGTGATTCAAAAGCTGGGTTTGCAGACCAAACTCGGTTTGTTTGAAGGGAAAACCATCAACAGGCAACTGCAGATGAGTCGGCCTATGAACATTTTTTAATCTAAATCAGAGATCTGACAACGTGACGATCTAGAGACATTTCCCAATGAGCGACCACATAATCATCCTCGGGCAAGATTTCTTGTATCTACACAATCTGTAGGTGGACTAGAGCAGCGGATTGGTCTATGTCAGCATCACTGGCAAAAAGTGACATCTGTCGCTGGTCAAGCGTGTTGGCCTGAGGGTGAGTGTGCACCCTGGAGGGTCCCTAGCAGTGGCTGGTTCACACCACCAACTGTTTTTGGAAAGACTGAAACTGTGGAGGCAAATGGTTCCAAGGATGGCAAAATCTGGTCAGAGAGTGTGGCAAATGTTTTGGCCTCAATTTACTGGGAATGAACACATTTCATCAAGGCTCACAAGTAGTGGAATTTTATAGCCACTGATCTAAGCTTTCCAGAACACCAAAGCATGCCAGATTTGGAGCTTCCTAGCAGATTATATGGCTTCTACAGTGGCCCTTGGTAGGCTGTCCTTTTCCCACCTAGGAAGGCATCCCTTCCTTCCTCTAGAAGCTTCTGCCCCTTCCTAGATTCCTCAGCTTGGTTCTAGTACGAGGGAAGGTGTCCAGAAGACACTTCTAGATGCCTTGTAGGTCAAGTCACCCCTTCTAGAAGGTGTGCCACCTTCCTGGACCCTCTCCTGGCCTTCTAGAAACTAAAAGAGGAACTCTAGAGGTTGAGTTAGCTTCCTGGCATTTGTTTTCCACCTCCCTTGAGGCAGGGCAGTAATTGACTTTTCTGGGTCATGAACCCAAATCTCTGCCTGTAGAGGTGGATATCATTGACCACTAAGCCACTAAGACTTGTCTTTTTGGTGGTCTTTTTTTGACTCACTCCTGTCATGGTGAGGAGCATCTCTCCAACAAAGCGATCCACGATGCAACGGCAGTTACGGGAAGCAATAGAGATGGAAGTAGCAACAGAAGTTGCGGTAGCCACAAAAAGCCAACCGATATCTCTTGGCCTGGCCTAGAGATATCTGCAATATGGAACTCAAGCGGGGCTAGTCCACGTGGAGACTGGGAAAGTGGAAGAAATTGCAGCTGCCGAGGTGACCATATCGGCCTCGACACTTGAAAAGTGCTGCATCCAAGGTTTTTGAGGCATTCATCGAGGAAGCTCAAGGGGTTGTTCCCAAAGAACTACCCTGATAGTTCTCTCCGTAGCAAAATGTTGATCATCAGATGAGGCCGAGCAACAAACCAATGGTGAAGGGGGCATATCCGATGAATTATCACAAGCTGACCAAACTTTAGGAGCAGCAAGACAAGATGCTCCGCCAAGAGTTTATCAGGCCATCCACGTCACCATACGTGGCACCTATACCTTTCGTGAAAAAGAAAACCAGAGAGATGTAGTTGCTTGGACTACCAAGTGTTGAACAACATCACCAACAATGATTGTTATCATGTTTTGCGAGCACATGAACTTTTCAACCAAATCATTGGGGCCTCAATTTTCATCATAATTGACCTATGTAGTGGCTATCATCATATCCACGTGTCAGATAGGGACAATGGAAAAACAGCATTTTACACCAGATACAGGCACTTCGGGTTCACGGTCATGTCGTTTGGACTCATAAACTCCCTAGCAACCTTCATGGCTGTGATGAACAACATATTTTGCCTGTACCTTGACGACTTTTTTGTTGTGTAGCTTTATGAAATCCCAGTGTATAGACGATATCCTAGTGTATAGCCGTTCCATAGAGGAGCAGAATGGACACTTCCGAGCATTTCTTGAGATTTTGCAAAGAGAGAAATGTTTCACAAAACTCTCTAGGTGGAACTTAACTCACCGTTTGATTGAGTTTTCGTGCCACATCATTGGCAGTGAAGGGAAAACCATGGACCCAAAAACGTCGGAGGGGGTCACTGATTGGCCGACGCCTATAAATGTGCAGGAACTCCAAGTACTTTTGGGATTCTGGAACTATTACTGTCAATTTGTAAAGAACTACGCTCAAGTTTCAGCACCTCTCTCCGATCTCGATCGAAAAACCACCAAGTGGAATTGGAGGGAAAGAAAACAAGAAGCGCTCGACTCTTTGAGAAATGCTCTGACCTCGGTCAGCCTTGCGATTGGCAGAACCTACGTTGGATTATGTCATGGCCATTGACGTGTCTGATCGTGCCATCAGAGTTGTTCTCCTCCAAGACAACAACAATGGAGAACAACCGGTTGCAAACATGTTGTGGAAATTGTGCGGGTTGGAACTCAACTACACGTTGTACAAGAAAAGAATTCTCATAGTCATGCATGTGTTCAAAGCATGGCGATGTTACCTGGAATGCTAACAATGCATCATCCGCACCGACCATCGGGCTTTGAAATACCTCAAGACCCAGCAAAATCTGAGCTGTCAACAAACTCGACGGATGGAGTTCCTCGAGTCCAACTTTGACTATGACATTGAGTACCGACCTGGAAAAACTAATCCAGCGGATGCTCTGAGTTGGCGCTGAGATTCATTGCCCGAGATCACCACGCTTCTGTTGAACGAGACCCGTACCTCTAGAGGCTGTTCGTTATGAGGATTTTGATGGGTACAGAAAACTAAGGTTATGTTCGACGGCCCTTACAAGCAACGAGGATTCAGTCGCCAAGTCATTGTTCCAACAAACAAGGAGCTACGAAAAATTCTATTGGAGAAATTCCACAACACCGGCCCAGATGGACACTTCGGCCAGGACAAGACGCTCAAAAAGCTGGCAAATGCTAATGGTGGGGGAAGATGCAGACCAACTTTTCAGCCTTCTACAAATCATGCGACACCACCATGACCACAACAATAACCTGTTCTGAAGGAGCCGCTGGTCAATAGAAGTGTAGATTTTGTCCACCACTCCTGATGGTGACAATGCCATCCTCGTCGTGGACTACAGATTTTTAAAAATGTCGCACTTCATCCCGATGATGACCACCTTCACCATAGAAGGAAAAGCGTGGATGTTTCTGAACCAGATCACACGGCTGCACGCATGCCACGTACCATCAACAGTGACAAAGATGGCTGCTTCACTAGCCATTTTTGGCGCAAACTGATGACGCGTTAAGACGGTCGGATCCAGCTATCAATGGTGTTCTGCCCTTAGACCAACAGTAAAAAGAACAACCCAATCAAACACTCCAGGAGCTTCTTCGCATACTATGCTAGCCGCACGGCACCGATTGGACAAGAAAAATGCCAACCGCCTAACTCGCATACAACCCCGCCACTTCCACCGCAGCAGGTAAAATCCCTTTTGAAGTGGTGTACGGCAAACTTCCTGCCACACCAGCACAATTTCGGAGCCCGAATAACATTCCCGCGGTCGATATCCTCTAATGGGATTTCTCCAGCGTTTGAGAAGAAACTCAAGAAATTCTCACAAGAACACAAGCATGTATGAAGCGAGCAGCTGAATGAAATTGCAGTGATGACATGTTCAGTGCTGGCGATCGCGTCCCCCTCAGCTTGGCAAATTTCAAACTCCGAAGACATGAATTTGTGAAGATCAAACCCCACTGGTTGAGATCTAGTGGATGCAAACCTTTGTCGTTGCTCGATTTTGCCTGCGTGAGAGCATGGCAATTCACCCTGTGTTCCACATCTGCAAGCTCAAGCACTACCAAGACCCTAGTACAAACTTCTCGAGCTGAGACGTCGCACCTCCATCTCATGTACAAGTGGACAGGGATAAAAAGTACAGGATCAAAGACATCCATGAAATCTACACCGCAGGAAAACAACCATGTTTCTCATCAAGTGGCACGGCTACGACGTACACAAGAGTTGGGAGCCCTACAAAAACCTCTACGTCGTCGATCACCTAGTCGACGGTTAGTACTGCCATCACAGGACTACGTCTGTTAGCACGCCAGGACTTGTGTGGGAAAAAGAGAAAATTGTTACGTCCCTGGCTTACACGAGTCCCTAAAATCTGCGAGTGGGAATTTCTTTCATTACAGTCATTGCCCATCACGCGACAACCTCTTATTCTTTACGCCGATCGGAGAAGGGAATTTTGGCCACTTTCCCTTACCTCCGGTGTTCCATTCCAGAAGGTTCTCAGTACTTCGACCGCTTTCCGAAAAGGTCGACAAAAGTGTCGCAAACCATATGGATGTTTCAATGTAGTTTGGTCGACTTCTTGACGTCACTGGACTTTTATAAAACTGCGCCTCGACATCCTCTAAGCCATTTCAAGTCCATTTTAACGGAACACTAAATACATTGAACCCGGGTTGAAATTAAGGAAAACTAAGTTAAGAAAAAAAACCTAGACATCGAATTCAATGAGCAGTGGGGTATCAATTTATTCCCCGCACCTTATCCCTGTGAACCACCTACAATCTGTCAGACGTAACAAACTCAACTTTTTTACACTTTTCATCACAGTACACTTGCAGCAAATATGGATTATCCACATGTCCCAATACCTCGAATTGTCTTATGCTCCACATCTCATCCCTGTGAACCACCTACCTATTTGGCATAACATCGGAAACTTGTCATTGAAGTACACTCGCATCTAATTATAAATTGTTGAAGAGACATATTTTCCAGTTCTGATTCTTGCTTCACTCTACTTGCTGCAAATCTATGTTCAGCATGGTGTCATAGGTAGAGATATAGAGATTAGTAAGAATGTGAAGGCGTTTTGTTTTTTTTTGGAAGGAATCTATTACGTCCCTAACTTACACGAGGACCTTAAAATTGAGTGTGGGTTTTTTTGTCATTGCATTCATGGCCCATCGTGCGGCGAATTCCAGATTTTTACGCCGTTTGGCCAAGGGCATATTGGTCAACTGCCCCGACCTCCGGTGTTCAATTTTAGAAGTTTTCGAAAACTTTTACCCTTTTCCAGATAGGTCGACAGAAGTATCATGAACCATCTCCATGTTTTGATGTCGTCCGATTGACTTCTTGACGACGCTTGACTTTCATGAAGAAGTATTGTGATATTCTCAAAGCCCCCTGATTTCTCGGCGAGCTTCTCGAGTCCACCACTCACGGCGCAACCTCGCACGTATCGCTCGGCTCGGAAGCCGATGATCCAACTTATGCTACATTCTTATTCTCAGTATTGTATACATGTTCTCGACATGCTCAACACTTCTCATCGAAGTAAAGTTAGTTCTTAAAACAAATTATCCATTTGTCCCAAACTCCCTAATTGTCTTGCACCTCCTACTTGTGAACCACCGACGTCGCGCTCGGCGTAATTCTTGGTATCAGAGCATAGCGGCGCTTGAGGGGCAACGGATGTATTAACTACCTGGTAACAACCTTGCACGAGTCCTCAGCGCATCTCCCTTTTTCAGAAGATCGCAGACCTCACGAGGACAACAGTGAACGGAGCAAGTGCAACCGGCAACAAGCAGCAGTCCCCGATGAGTCCTACTACGATGGCGGATCAGCAGCATGCAAACAACGATGCTCTCCAGGAAAACCAGGCGGCATCAGCAACTTTCATGAAAAATGGTGCAGCACCAATGAACCCGCGGCCAGTCGGGTGACGGACCCCTTGGGCTGGACAAACCCTACGCCTATGCCGCCGCCCATTAAGATGATACTTTGCACAATTGGAGACACCGGGCAACAAGCGCGAATCAATGAAAACCTCTACCAGAAATTGTCGGGTGTCAAGATCCTCGACAACCATCTGTTCCAAGAGCTCAACACGGCGATGGATGAGCTTTGAGTTTCTCCTGCACATGAAGTAGTGCTCACCGAGAGAAAATTGCAACTCTCGAGTGAACCCCATTTTCGACTGGCACTTTCTGAGCTGTTCGATCCCGCAAACTTGAAGGGACCGATGGTCAGGATGTGGCTCACGAGTTCAGAGGTGTAATTCATCACTACTAGGGTCAAGAACAGCAAAAATAGAATTGACCTCGCGGCCTCGCTTTTGCGTGGCATGGAGAAAATTGACCTCGCGGCCTCACTTTTTCCTCACAACTGCTCTCACATCGTCGACCGTAGGTGTAGTACCTGTCGAGGAGATCAATCCGTTGTGGAACGACTCTCTCATGCCGCCAGAAACATGGAGCGAGTTTGCGCGCTTCCCTCACTTTCTTCGGGAAGCTGAATCAGAAGTCTGACGCATGGTACAAGATCCAACTTCCATGTCTGCAGTCCAGCCTGGCAGATTACACTTGGTGTTTGTGCCAAATCATCACCAACGGTAACCTCGCCCCCGGCAAACTGGGTTTCTACTGCAACAACTGCCTCTAGTGAGGTATTCGGCAAGCAATCACCATTCTCAATATCCAAGACAACCTTCCGCGAATGATCACAGCAACCGGCCGCATGAAAAGCGCCAACTACAACGCTTGCATGCAGGAATCCAACAGCTAGCAACCCCAAGGCCACAATCCTTACCTTGGCAAAGAAAAGTTGTAGTCGGCAGAAACCTTGTCTCCGGTGGAAATTGATGCCGTCGATCAGTGCAAACAATAGCTCTGGTGGGCTCGCGAGAAGCCGGGTCAAATTTCACGCGACTGCTGAATGCAGCAACAACAAGCAAAAAAGGGAGGGAAGTCACAGAAGAGTGAGGAACCAGGAAAGAGCAAAGGAGAGGAGTAGACGGCGAGGCTCCTGTCCAGTCAAAAAAATCTGCTCCAACCGATCGCCCATCGGAGCGGCTCACATCGCTGTAGACGAGGGTTCCTGACATCGCAAAGTTTCACAAGAGGTAGGAGGACAACCAACCGGTGATACTGCTATGAGTGCAACTGAGGGGTTGGAAGAATTATAGAACAGTACCGACACTACTACACGGAGGAGTTTCTCACAGTTTTGTCAACAACAACATGATTCACAAGCTGAGTTTCCAGATCAAACCAGGGGTGCTTGAAGGAAAAACCATCAACAGACAATTGCACATCTTTCGACTTCGCAAACCACTCAAGATGCAAATGGAAGATCTTCATGACGTAACGGTGTGAAGGACTTGTCCAATGAGCGACCAAAAAATCATCCTCGAGTGAGATTTCTGTAGGTTGACTGGAGCAACGGAGTAGACTACATCAGCATCAATGGTAGAAAGAGACATCTGCCAATGTGTGATGGTTCACCACTGAGCGACCCATGGTACAATGGCGGTTACGGGAAGCAGCAGAGGTGGAAGCAGCAGAGGAAGTTGTGGCAGCCACAAAATGCCAACCGATATCTCTGAACGTGGCCAAGCGATACCTGAAGCATGGAGCCCAACATTGATTAGCCTACTTGGAAGCAGGCGAAAGGTAAGAAATTGAAGTTGCCAAAGAAACATCATTGGTAACAAGACTTGACGAGTTCGCAGCGGTACCAAAGGAGTTCACGAAGCTCATCGAGGAGTTTGAAGGGGTTTTTCCCGACGAATTATTCTGAGAGCTATCACTGCAATGCAACATGGACCATCAGATAGACCTGAAGCCGGGCAGCAGACCGACAGTGAAAGGGACCTAAAGGATGAGCGATTACAAGCTGAACAAACTCAAAAAGCAGCTGGATGAGGTGCTCAGGCAGGCGTTCATCTGACCCTCCACTTCACTCTACGTAGCACTAGTAATTTTCTCGAAAAAGAGAGCAGGAGAGATGAAGATGTGCGTGGACTATTGAGCGCTTAATGATATCACCATCAAGACCGCTATCCCCTCCCGTGAGTGGATGAACTCTCTAAACAGCTCCTTGGGGCCCAAGTTTTCAGCAAAACTGACTTACCTAGCTCCTATCATCAGATCATTGTATCTGATAAGAACATCAAGAAAATAGTATTCTGCACCAGATAAGGGCATGTCGAGTTCACGGTCGTGCTGTTTGCATTCATGAACGCCCCCGCAACATTCATGGCAGTGATGAACAATATTTTTTGCCTGTGCCTCGATGATCTATAGTCGTATATCTCAACAACATCCTGGTGTATAGTCTCACCGTGGAGGCGCACCATGGCCATCTCCAAAAAGTTCTCAGGATTTTTCAAAGACATAAATTCTTCAAAAAGCTTTTGAAGCGTGGCCTTGGTCCTCCTTTGATCGAGTTTTTGGGCCACATCATTGGCGGTGGATGGATCACTACAGATGCAGAAAAGGTGGAGGCAGTTGCTCATTAGCCGACGCCCACAAAATTTTGGGACATTAAGGTATTCTTGGGGTTCTGTAACTACTACCGACGATTCATAGAGGACTACGCACGAGTGTCAGCGCCTCTCTTCGATCTCACTCCATAAACCACCGTGTGACATTGGGGGAATAGCAAAAAAGAAGCGTTTAACTCTTTAAGAAACACTCTATCCTTGGCGCCAGCCTTATGATTGGCAGATCCAATGGTGGACTACGTCAGGGCGACCAATGCGTCCAATAGAGCCATCAGAGCTATTCTCCTCCAAGACAATGGCGGTGGAAAAAAACCAGTTGCGTACATGTCAGGAAAACTACAACGACCAGAGCTAAAATATGCAGGGCACGAGAAGGAGATGCTCGCAGTTGTGCACGCGTTCAAGACATGGTGATGCTATTTGGAATGCCGATGATGTATTGCCTGCACCAACCATCACGCCCTAAAGTATCTCAAGTCCCAACCAAATCTCAGCCATTGAAAAACTCGATGGATGGAGTTTCTTGAGTTCAAATTCGACGACGACATCGACTGCCGGCCTGGAGAAACAAATCCGGTGGATTCTCTAAGTCGGCAACCAGATTCAAAGGTTGAAATCAGCACGATGCTTGTCGAATGAGACCCGTACCTCGCGTGGCTTATGGCGAAGGGTTATGAGGACTTTGGCGGGTACAACAAAACCAAATTTTGGTTCGACGACCCCTACTAGCAATGGTGATTCACTCACCAAGTCATCATTCCTTCAAACAAGGAACTGTGACCGATGCTATTGGAGGAATGCCACAACACTGGTCCACGTGGACACTTTGGCGAGGAAATGATGCTCAAGAAGCTTGCGAACTACCATTGGTGGGACAACATGTAGTGCCACTTGGTGACCTTTAGTAAATCATGTGATATATGTCAGACAAAAATCTTGCCGCACGTGGCCACCTAGACTACTTCAACCCCAACCCGTTCCGACGGAACCATGGGCCGACATACGCATGGACTTCACCATGTGACTACCCGCCACTCACAAGGGATATGATGCCATCCTCATCGTGGTGGGAAGATTTTCTAAACTTTTGCACTTCATCCCGACAACAACCACTGTCACCACAGAAGGAATATCACTGCTATTACAAAATCAGATTGTACAACTACACAGGGTGCCACGTGCCATCATGAGTGACAGAGACGGTTGTTTTACATTCCAGTTTTGGTGCGAATTGATGACACGCTACGGTAGTCGGATCCTCCTATCGACGTTGTTCCATCCTCAGGCCAGCACACAAACCAAGCGAACCAATCAGACCCTCGAACAACTTCTCCAAAATTTATGCAAGCTACACGGCACTGATTGGGTAGCAAAACTTTCAATCGTTGAACTCGCATACAACTCCGCCACTTCCACCACAACTGGTAAACTACCTTTTGAGGTGGTGTACGAAAAACTTCCCGCCACACTGGCTGCATTCCGTAGTCGGAGTAACATTCTCATGGTTGACATTTACTGTCGAGACATCGCAAGCATCTGGGGGGAAACACGGCAAACCCTCGCAACGACGTAAGTGGCTATGGTGCGGGCAGCCAATCAACATTGCAGCGATGTCGTGTTCTGCGCTGGCGATCGAATTGTCCTCAACTCTACGAATATCAAACTCCCAGGACAGGATTTTGCCAAACTCAAACCCTGATAGTTAGGAGAAATTGAGATCGGGCAAATTCAAACCCTAGTCGTCGCTCAACACTGCCTACACAACAGCATGGCGATTCATTCTATCTTCCACATCAGCATTCTAAAGCACTACTGGGACCCAAGCACAAACTTCCTCGGTATAGGGCCACACCTCCACCTCCTGTACAAGTGGACGGGGATATGGAGTACGTAATTGCATGTATCCTCGGACATCAACGCGGTGGAAAAACAACTGAGTATGTGGTCAAGTGGCACGGCTACGACACCGCCCACAACAACTAGGAACCCTAGGAAAACCTCCGGGACATTGATCATCTGATTGACGGCTACTTTCACGGTCACTGGCCCCTTTTAGCCGTGCCGGGACGTCGCATCCAAAAGGGGGGGGAGGGGGTGGGGAGTTTTACGTCCTTGACGTACTCGAGGCCTTAAAACCTGCTCGTGGGAATGTGTTCATTATATTCATGGCCCACCACACGTTGACTTCTGGATTTTTATGTCGTTCGTCCGAAGGCATATTTTCCAACTGCCCCGACCTCCGGTGTTCCGTTCCAGAAGCTTCGAACAACTTTGACCCCTTTCCAGAAATGTCGAAAGAAGAATTGTGAACTGTATCAATGTTTTGATATCGTTTGGTCAACTTCATGACAACGCTCAGCTTTTATAAAGACGAGTCGCGATATTCTCGAAGTCCCCCAATTTCCCAGCGGAGCTTCTGGAATCCACCACTCACGGCGCGACCTGGCACACGTCGCTCGGCTCGAACGCTTATGACCTGACTTATGCCTCATTCTCATTCTTGACTTCGTAAATATGTGTTCAACACACTCAATGTTACATACCAAACGTACACGAGTCCCTAATCTTTCCGAGTGGGTATTCCTGTTATTACATAAACAGCCCATCGCATCACAAGATCGCAATGTTCTTTCCGACGGTCGAGGGCAAACCAGCCAACTGCCAACGCCCCCAGTGAATCTACCTAAACCTTCGGACAACTTCGACCACTCTTGCAAATCTACGACAGAATTATCACGACCTTTGGATCGAATTCTTTATAAAGGTGCACATCACATCTTCACCATCGATTCTCAAAGCTCCCTGATTTCTTGGCAGACCTTCTCGGATCCGACCACTCATGATGCGACTCCACACGAGTAACTCAACAAACGACCCAACGGCCCCGCCTATGTCTCATCAATAACTGGACACTCGTATGCATATGTTTGATCAATTTGACACTTGTCATCCAATTACACTTAC